>APFE031116290.1:34428-77157 GCA_000404065.3 Pinus taeda
GGATCAAGTGTCGGTATACCGAGGAGAGAATGAACCGTCGGATCACTACATATCATGACCGTCGGATTGTAAGTTACAAAATGTACAACGGTAAAGAAACACACTTTACCTAACTCTATACCTAACTCTATACTAGACCAAGTTGAACTTAACTATTTCCTATGTGTCGGAATATCCTAACAGTTTACCCTAGCAGGACAGTGAAATTGGGTAAATGTGGGAGGGGTGGGCTACAGAATGGTATCAAAGCTCCCATGTTCAACACTTGGACTGGATGGTTGCAATGTGTTTGTCATGCATGCATGTTAGTTGTCTGTGTGTTTTTTATGCATGCATTGAGGTCGTCATTATGTATTTTTTGCAATCATGATGTTATTGGTATGTTATGAGGTTGATATTATTGGATGAGATGGATCAAGAGATGTACATCATCAAATCAAGTTTACAACACTAAACCTATGGATAAGAGAAAATCGTCATACAAGTTTGTATGTTGGGCGAGCAGGTATGTTGGTTAATGGTTTTTATAAGATGGTTATGCACATGCTTTTCATTCTATAATTTATGTGGTTACATGCATGATAGATGTTAGTTTATCAGTGCAGTCATATGCACATGCGTCAGATAGTCATGCATGATAGTAACTTGTTGTTATATGCATTGCGATCATATGCATGATGATTATGGTCATTACATCTAGTATATTGATATTATATGTATCATGTGAATTTGGATCAACCTGTGTAGATGGTTATGGCTATGGTATTCAGGTCTGAGTCGACATAGATATGACATTGTGTCGTACTAATCTAGACTGACTTATGTAGATGTGATAGCCTCCCCTAAGATACATTAAGGTATGAGTTTGATTATGTCATCTATTTGGTTTATCTAACATGTTATGTTTACAATTTGGTTGAATGTAAGTTTAATTGCATGGTATGAGTATGTTTCTATAAGATTGCACGAAGAAATGATCTTGTTTTAAGATGGTTGTATGAACACAATATGGGCTAAGATATCTGATATGTACTTAAGTGAAAATGGGTGTTAATTGTAGTATTATGACAGATTAATGTGAGTTGATTATGACATAGATGCTTGTCTTAGTAAAGGTTGATTTCAAATTAATAGGTACGATATCTTGATCTTTGGAACATGTGACTGGCATGTGTGAACAGTTGCAGGGCAACATGCTTGGTATTAGCATGACAAGGTAACAGTTGATTTGTTTATATAACTAATAACTCGGTGATGTGATAGAACCTAATATGACTCAATTGCGGGAAGGAAAAAGGTAAAATAAAGGAATTGGGTGAGAATTTCTTTGGCTATGTTTGGAAAATATAGTCCAAACAAATGAGTGCTTTACATGAATATAGGAAGTCTTCTTAACCTTGATTTCATCTGACATTATGTGGATATGTGCTATATTCATGAACATGTATTTGACAAGTCTAACAATTGGTTTCCAATTATGGTTGGATTCATCAAGGAATTGTAGTTCCTTGACGGATGTTATATGTACATGTTTAGTTACAAGGAAGTGTGCTTGGAATGACAAGGTAAGGTAACCGGTATATTGTTATGTTTATTTATGCACTAGAAGTTGTACATTTATGGTACTATGATGCAGGGGATTACATGGCAAAAAAAATTGCCATGAAATATTGAAGAAGACTCGGGTTAAGTTTTTCCTTGGAAGCATTGGGAACCCATGGTGTTGAGTCATGGTGTTTGTTGTTAGTTTTTACTTTTAGTATTTTGTGATTTGGTTGCGCTTGACTTGCAGTTTTGATTGTGTTTAGTGCATGGCCATGCCACTTTATTTGTGGTGTCATATTGCTATTGGTTTTCCATGGTTTTCTTCTTATTTGTTTCTTGTCTTTCCTTTTATGTTTGAGGGTCTTGGGAATTGGTTTGAGAAAGAGGAAAGTTAATGGAGCTTTAGGAGAGATGAATGAAACCCAATAGGTGATGTAAGACGTCAATGAAGTTGTTGCATGAGTAAAGGGCATCTGAAGTCAAGAATATGACAACTAGTTGGACTTGTTGGGTCCATTGGGATAAATGGATGGTGGTAGGATAGTAATGAGAAAGGTAATAGGAAAGGTAAATTAAATGGATTTGAGATGTCAAATGCCTTGGTTATGTTCAGAATTGTTTTTCTCATGCTGTGCAAGTTATGCATGAGTAAAGGGAGTTCTCTTAATATTGACCTTATGATATCTAGTAATTATGTTGTGATCATGATTATGTTGGTGTATTTATATGTATGTATGTCGTTGTCTGACAAGGTCATCAGGGATCATGACTGTTTATGCTAATGATTATATGTATATATGTATGTATTTATGTCATTATTTGACAGGGTCATAAGGGATCATGCTTGTGGATGAATGATTGCTTATGTAAGTGAATGGCATGAAGAGGTTCCTAGTTTATGAGGAATCAAGTGGGAAGAGTAGCCCTAACAGATCTATGAGGTTAGTATCGTGTGGATATGAATCTGTTAGCCTCCTGCTCATAACAGGTATTCATCTTTCATGATTGACATGTTTACATGCTAAATATGTCATGCTCTGCAGGCTGCAATGTTCCATATTTGATACTCAGGCCCAAGAAGTCTCCATGAGAGCCTACCAGCCTAAGTGCCTCTGCTGTATTCCAATTTTGAGGAATTATTCTATTTTTGAAGAATTTTTTGTTAAAGGGAGGTCCAAACAGCTTAATCTTGGTCTCCCTAGTTTTCAATTTTCTGTTGTAGAATATAGAGAATCATTATCTGTCCAAACAGCTTAATCTGGGCAGATTCTTAGATAGGTATAGAAGCAAGGGTGCTCAATAGCTTAATCTGAGCCCCTGGATGGAATAAGTGTAGATGTCGATAGGAGACAGTAAATAAAGGAAAAAGTTGAAAAATTGGGTTTGCTAGTTCAAATGCACCCAAACCAAAAGAAGAAAAAATGCTAGGTAAAGTAGGCTGGGTAAGTAGTTCTGTGGTTGCAGAAATCAAGCTATGTGATCCATTTCATATTTTCAAGTGTCATATCTATCCAGATCACAGTTTGGCGGCACTTTCTCATGTTGATCAGATCAGGCAAGGCATCTCTAACTCCCCTCTCTTCTTATTTCCCAAACTCATTCACTAACATCCCCTCAAGGACCTTGGGATCTGCCCAAGAGTCCATTTTTTCATTCCATTTTTGCTTAAAGGCCAAGTTGACATCTGAGATTGGCTTAGTGAAAAGAAGCTTCATTTCTTGTGTAAAAATAATCTTTGCACAAATCCATCATTCCCGTTACATTTCCACTCCACCAAGTCATATTAACTCCTAATTCTACTATATAGCTCCCTAACTACTTTCCCATCCCTATTCTACAAAAAACTATATAAAAAACCCAAAAAATATTAAATATCCCACCCTATGGAAACTATAGCCTAATAACAAAAGCCCGGGAAATACTAGGTCCATTTGGGGCCTTAGTATTAGCCCTTCCGCTTTCATTTCCCCTGGGATTTGTTTAACCTCTGGTTAAACAAATAACCATGCTAAACCCCTCCCCCACACACCAACCCACATCACACCCCGCGCATGCATAACCTTTGCACTTCGTTGATATTTGGTCAATGAATAACCATGACCCCGAGCGCGCATTTAACCTGTAAATCCTAAAGTCTAAAACCCACCCACCACCGCGAATAATTAATGTTTATCGCACGCGCATTTTTGTTAAACTCCGATCATCTTACCCCCCCCGACCACCGTCGGATCGTCTCTCCCAGATCTGACGGTTCTTGTGCATATCGGGCGCCCTTACATGACAGCACCATAGTGCCCGATGGTCGACGGCTTCACCGTCGTACACCGGGACACTTAGCGGCTTTTCATTGCGTTGGGCCGCTCCTGACAGATACCGCCCCCGTACCAAAAGCGGTCCGAAGCAAACCGCTTACCGCCCTCCCCTGTTACCACTTCGCCGCATGACAATGCCGCCACCTCACCGGCCACTGTGTTGCGCCCTACTGCGTCACCCTACTGCGTCACCCTGCCACGTCACCCTGCTGATGTCATCATCCATATTGGGTCCCACTGCTGACGTCACCTGCCGTATCGCTGACGTCACCCGCCGTACCGCTGACGTCATCCGTCGAAAGGGAAGCGCGCAAGCGCGAAATCGAGGCTTCAGAGGCCCAGAATCAAATTCTGAGGCAGTTTTCAATGCGTGAAAGGGTAGAAATGGGGAATATTTTTCTCAGCGATTGTTTTTGCCGCGAAAGGGCAGAAAAGGGGCGATTTAACAGTTTTTACCACATCAGAAAGAGGAAGAAGCCCCGATTCAATCAGAGAGTATCAGTGAAGCGGCAGAGAGTATCAGATAGACCATATCAGAGACGGGAAAGCATTAAAGATCATCCAAACCAAGTCAATGCACACCAAGACAGAGTCACAGGCCATTAAAACCGAATCATAACAAATTAAATGGGAATCACAGTCACCTAAGAGTAGCAGAACCGACTAAGAGGTGCAGGTGAGAAGTGAAAGGCGCAGCAATTGCAGATTGGACAAGCAGAGCTGCCAGAGTACGACAGATAGCAACATTTTGAAACAGCTGCCCCCAACGCAGCATTAGATATATATTTTCATTACTTATAAAGACAAGTTAGGTTAACTGCATTTATTTCCTAAAAAAGATCTTCTAGCAGATCTTTGTTGTAGATATTTTGCCTATAAATACAACCCTAAACAATGTAATAAGGGTTGGTGGGTTATTTGGTTGATCTATCATTCTGAGAGCTGCACTGTAAATATTTAAGAACTTCTGTAATCAAAGATTGCTGGAATACTTGCATCTGAACTGGCTGGTTGTGCTTTCAATGGCTGAAGAAATTGGTATGGAATTCTCGTGCTTGCTCATGGTTCAATAAGTTGTCCCTCCCTTTGTTTATCAGTTTATACATAGTTGTATCAAATATATATCATAATCTAAGTTGCAGGAAAAAAGAATAGAGCAAAATTGGTTTTCATGCCCTTTGTGCTCAATTCCTGCAACTTTCCATGTTTTCCTCTGAAACAGTGATGAATATGCATTCTTAATTGCGCCTGTTTAAGTTGTTCCTTTCACATATGAATGCTGTCTGGGAATTCTTCATTGCTCCTAGATATTACTCATCCACTTTCCCTCTATGGCTGGATGAGAGATCCTTAATTGCCTCTCGTTCCCTAACTTCTATTTCACTCTTGTTCCAGCATAAAATAATTGTGCCATGTGTGGCTATCCTACTCCATATTCCCCTCTTCTACCAGAGAAAAAACACACCTCAGTTCACAGACATGACTCCATGCCCAATGGTTTAAACTTCTTACCCCAACTCAGTTTGAATAAGATCAACCACCCCATCAATCAAAATCAAATCAAACCCATATGCCTCGTATCTAGCCTAAAATCACCCCTTAAACAAAGTTAAAAATCCTGAAGAGAGAGCCCTCTCTGACTGTTGGTAGGCTAGGACTTGCAGTCCAAAGACTGGTTTGTGGTTACCTCGGCTGTATTCCCTTGGGAGTCAAAGGGAACAACCTGAGTGATAACAGAATTGATATTATATGCTTATACTATGACTACGTTTATGTTATAGACAGGCTATGATGAAAGATACATCAACAGAATGAAAGCAGTGTGCTCTGTAGCATGTTGGAACAAGCATGGATAGTGGAAAGACACTAGAAGCAAGGTTACTTGGTAGAGACAATGTGGTCCCCATATGTGCAGAATCGGTATTGTGTACATGTTTCATATGCGTTGTTGTGTATCTATGGTGTTAGGTGCATGTTGTATATGCGGTGTTATGTACCTATGGTGTTGTGTACATGTTGTATATGTGGTGTTGTGTACATGTTTTATATCTAGTTCTATGTACATATGGTGTTGTGCACATGTTGTTTATGCAGTGTTGTGTATATATGTTGTTGTGTGCATGTTGTACATTTGGTGTTGTGTACACCTTGTGCATGTGGTGCTATGTACATGTGGTGTTGTGTACATAATGTACAGGTGGTGTTGTGCACATGTGGTGATGTGTACACATTGTGTAGGTGGTGTTGTGTACATGTTTTGCAGGTGGTATTGTGTACATGTTGAGTAGGTGGTGTTGCGTACATGAGGTGATGTGTACACATTGTGTAGGTGGTGTTGTGTACATGTGGTATTGTGTACACATTGTACATGATGTGTTGTGCACATGTGGTATTGTGTTATGTGTATTGTGTAGTCGTTGTATCGTGACTTGTGTGTTCGTCATGTTGTACTCTATGTGTGTGTATGTGTTGTGTTTTACACTGGGTGTAGGTGTATGTGTTGTGTAAATCGGCTATAGCATTATGTCTTATGTTGTACATCGGATGTAGGCATATGTGTTGTGTTATACAAAGGTGTATGTATTTTGTGGTGTTTTACACCATGTGTGGGAGTATGTGTGTGATGTACACCATGTGTATGTGTACGAGGTTGAAGAGAAGGAATTGGGTGCTTTCCAGGTGTGGTGACTGATTCAGTGTGTGTACGAAAAGGAAAAAGGTAGAAGCAAAGAATCGATTGAAAGATAAGTATTTTATCTTAGTTTTAATTATGCATGTGATCTATGACTCTAATTTATAATGGTTGCATGTGAGCTACAATTCTAACTTATGATCAGTGGGTTTTGAGCTAATCGGATGTGATATGTTTATACATGATGATTTCATTGAAGAGCTAGTTTGACTTCTTGTGACAGGAAGTACACATAATTACAAGTATACCTTATTGAAGAGCTACCAATGAGGTATGATTTGAATTTATTTCAAATTATTTTGAATCTAATGTTAGTTATTTTCTTGGTACAAGAAAGCATGGAAAATGCCCAGGTTTGGGTGGCTAGAAATGCTCGGTTTGGGTGGTTGAAATGATTGCAAGAATGTTAGCAGCCATAGTGAAAGGAATTAGAATAGGTAGCAATATGTCGGTAAAGCACTTTAGGAGCAGGGCCATTGTGGGACACTAGTACCCAATAATGTCCATTAATTTCCATGAGCATGTTATGACTGGTATGATGGTTTTGACGCAGGGATATTCCATGGTTTTTGGATCTTCCGATGTGAGGAAACCTTGCCAAGGGATGGATCACCAGAGGGAATTTGCAGCAAAGAAGGAGATTCCAGCGGAACTTGGAAGATGAGTGACTACACGAAAGGGGGGTGATTTGATGGCTAGAGGGATTGTTTAGCAGGGAAAGGAAGGCTGGGGATGGGATTTTTATGGTCATTAGCATTGCAAGATGGAATCATAAGCACATTGGGAGTGTGCCCTAGAACAATGAGCCGGTAATTGTTCAATGAGAGAATAAGTAGCACAAGGATTATAGCGTTGGACATTCGATGCAGGTATGACTTTGGCAATGGATTCTGGACTTCCTGAGAAGGAGGTGAATCCTAGTACTAGTTTCGAGGGTGTAGGTGTGAGCCTCTAGACTCCCTTGTTGATTGATGTGAGCACCGTATCCTTATATTTTCTAGTTGAAGAAAATGTGAATGAGTGTATATGTGGTTATGATTATAAATATCGTGATGAGTTGTGTTATAAAGCTCTAGTAAGCGGTATATTTGTCATGTTTTTAGTAGCATGTCATTGTAAATACTACAAAGAGCTCGGTTATAAATCTCCATGGGAAGTATGTTTTGTTTTTAGTTGTTTGTTGGTCATAGGTGTCATAGAACACCGAGGACAGTGTTCCCCCAAGCGTGAGGGATTTGTAACAACCCCTGGTTGATTTTCCATGTAAAAATATATAAGACCAAGGTCATGGGACACATATTCCAAGTTGTATGTTGGGAAAAACATCCTAATGGGTGTTAATTTGGTTGATTATAGCTAAGGGAATTTGGCAAAGGCAAAGAGTCATTAATTGGCATTTATTTATGAAAATAAAGGAAAATAGGAGAAAAGGGAGATAAAAGGTCACATGTTTTCAAGAGATGGAAATTAAAGGAAAAATGAAGGAAAATGAAGAAAATAGAGGCCTCAACGATAAAAAGGCTTATGAGGATCAGTTCATGGTCTTTTTTTCAGTTTAGGTTTTGGAGCCTCTTCTATTCTCTCATTCTCTCATACTCTTGCACACTTAGATCATTCTTGGAGCATGCTTGGAACTCTCTAGTATTCACTTGGATTCAGAGAAAGAAGGCAAAGGAAAAGCAGGAAAGTGTAAGGGAACAATTAAATCAGTGGATATAGCTAGATTGCTTCACAGGTAATAGACTGAATGTATGATTTCCTTGCTATTTTTGGCATGCATGGTACATGCATGTGGTTTCTTGGTATGTTCTGTAATTGGCATGAAGATTTGCCTAGATTGACAATGGTTTTAGCCTTGCCTTGCCATTTATTGGATATCCCATGGTGTTTTGAGTTTTTCCACTTGTTGTATTTTAATTGGTGCTCAGGTTCCTTATGGTGGTGGGTTAAGTTATTAGTTCCTAAATCCATTGGTTGGGACAAATGCTCTTGAAGCCTTAGAAAATCTTGGGTTTAGTTAATATTCTTAGAGCCTAGGATGCGATAAACGCTCAATAGCTCTTAGTGGGTTGAGTTACTAGTCCCTGGATTCAGGCTGGAAAAACGCTCTGGAGCCTTGGAATGTTGTAGGTTGAGTTGTTAGTTATTGGAGCCATGATTGGAACAAACGCTTTAGAGTCCTGGATAGCTTGGGTAGAGATCGATCCAATTGGTGTTAGTGATATCCAACCATGAGGTGGAATCACTAGTTGAGGGTTGAGATGGTTTGTACTCTGAAAGCCCTGGTTTAGTTTTGATTTATTTATTACTTGAGATCCCACATTCATGCTTAGAATATGGTGCGGGGGTGATTGGTTGAAAGATATATTTGGTTCAGCCCAATATATGGTCGGGTGGTACATGGAAGCCCCTGACTTTGTTGGAATTTTCATATGTTAATAAGAGGTGTTTTCTATTGTGATATATGAGAATTTGTGGTGATTATATTGGTGATATTATGGCTAAGTTGCCATGGTTTCTATGTTGCTTACTTTCTGGTTATATGTTGGTTATATGATGTATATTGTCTATAGTTCTTGACATGTTTGATGAATATATGAATGGTTGATGAATGCATAGACTAACAAGTGATATTGCAACTAGATAGAGAGGATTTAGAGCCTTCTTGATAATTCTCAGGTGAATACTATCAATTTATGATCAAATATGCATTCATGACCTGTAGCTTCCACATTCTCCATATGTTTGACGAGATGACTGTCATGGTTAAGCCTAGTTAGATCAAGTATTTAATTCAAGCTTGACTTAATGGCTTTGTCATCATGTCATTTATGATTATGGAGATTTTCAGGAAGTTATGGGTAGTGGTATGAAGGTTAGCCTAAAAAGGTGGCATTGATCTTGGGATCGCATGCTTTGAAATGAAGATTTTATGGCACAACCATTTCCAGCTAGGAATGTGCATGCGATTGGAGGCCTATAACCACATGGAGGCCTTTCCATGCATGCATTTGGGGGTTAAAGTGTGATAAATGCAGCCCCAACTCAGGGTTTGGTCACTCTGGGTGGTTCTTTGGCCCCTAAGTGTCCTGTAAGCCTTATATAATGTATTTGTTTGTGGTCAATAAGTTTAGATGAAATCCCCACTTCCATAAGTGAAGCTTGGAGGTCAGGTTATGTCATAGTAGCTCTTCCTCTCATGTTTACCCTATCACGATGGTGAAATTAGGTAAATGTGGGAAGGGTGGGTTACGCCTTTTTGGTTACATATACGACATCTAAAAGTATTATTTTCATAATCAAGACATTGTATCCATTCTTTAGTTGTATCTGGTCTAGTAGCCCCTTGTTAAGGTTGATCTCCACAAAAATGAAAGTGTATGTGAAAATCCCCTTTGTTATTCTCTCATTATATGTTTTTATAATTATCCCAGTGTGTTTTCAATGTCATCTAGTGCGTGGTCATGCCAAAAGGTAAGTGGGAGGGTTGGCATATGAACCCAGATAGGCATTTTTGTTACTTTCATGGTTGATGAGTCAAATTTTGGAAATTAGGGAGTAGTGAATAACCCAACTCTTCCCCAGAACCACAATCCTTCCTCCATAATTTTATGGTAATCTTATTTTGAAGAGGGATGTACTATGAAAAAACCTTTTGAGCATAAGTATATGTCACACTCTTTGGTCCATTTTGTGTATACCCACTAATAAAGGTATTCATATTTAGTCCAAAACCCATTAAATCTACAAATTACAGCCTCTTTGTGAAAATATGAGAACATGTCATTAACCTATGAGCTATTAATCTCTAATTGTGGGTATTTCTCCATATTTTCCACTATGTAAGGCCCAAGCATAGTCCCTAAGAGGGAAATTCTTTAATCCAACATGAGGATGTTCACCAAAGAAGATAAGGAGAAACAACACACTAATAAGTATGGTACTTCAAGGGGAATGAAATATGCACATGGGAAGAGGATTTAATGGTGTGGTATTATGTGGATAGATGGAAATTGGATGGACTTCAAAGAGGAATCCAAAGTTGAAGTTTAAGAAGGCCTATTGTCCTAGTCATGTAGCAAAATTTATTGCAATACATAGAGTGAATGAGCAAAAGTTTGAGAATAAATTGAAAATCCAGGTTGCCTGGGATGTTCTTAGTTGTGAGATATACTGAACAATGGAAGAAATGGCTAGATAAATATTTTCATTGAAGATAGTGGTTTTGTAAGTCTGATAATGGAGTTTCTCTGTGTGGGTAAGTTGATGATTGGTTATTTTGGTGTTAAATATTCATCTTAAGCAAAATTATGGAAATATAAGGATTTGTCGCTCATGTTGGGTCTCTACAAAGTAGGTTTGAGGTATGATCTTGAAGCTTTTCTAGCCAAAGATATCTTTTACTGAAGGGGCTCAAAGGCTAGATCGATATCCAAACATAGCCGTCTTTGTATTAGGGGCTTGGGCTGTAACATTATAGCTACTTCTACATTCCAAGTTATACATTGGTCTGAGTTTTCTTGGATAGGTTCCTACTAGTTGATTCAGTTGTTATACTTCCTCTATTTGGAGGTCCTAGCGTTTTTTTCCAAGTTGGAGGTCAGATAAATAGACATGGAATAGATTATTTCTGTAAAATTGGTACTCCATTGTGAAATTGAATGCATTCTCCATGAGGATTTTATCTACCTTTGGGCCTTTGATTGTACATTATGGGTTGCAGACACTGATGCTTTAGATCTTTCCACTCCACAAGCATAAGTGGTTTTTCTTCTTCTGTCAATATTTTTTGAATCTCAATGATCGCGACTTAATCTTTTGCTACATTAATGGTGGTTCTAGTTCGTTTAGAATGGGTATTATTTTTATTTATGGTGACTTGATCCAATATTATTGTAGTTTGTCTTGTCTCCTGGATAAGTGGGTTCCTTTGTTATGTTGTGGCATAGTGGATGGTGCTCATACTTACATGTTCTCCATAATATTTGGCTACTCTAACTTTCATATTTGGATGTCTCCCTTTTTGTACCTCTACCCTTTTTTACTATTTTCTCATTTCCTATTTTTTCAGTTTGTTTCCCTTTTCTTTTTTCATTTCTTCATTAATGGCACATATTAATCATTAGCCTTTTCTGGTCCCATATTATCTAGCACGATAACCTCGGGATCTATTGTATCTCCATCCCTTTGGCTCTAGGCATCGGGTTTCCTGACTTAATATTAAGGATCTTTCATTTTCTACTTCTTTACACTCATCATTGGACAGTTACCCGGTGTATTTTTTCGTGGCAGGGAAATATCTACCACGTTGACATGGGACAATCACTTGTTATCATCAACTTGTTTTGGTAGTCTTGGTCATTTTCATAGCTAGCATCCATGCAAGACACGTAATCACCAAATTCATAGGCCCTAATTCAAGCTACCTTGGAGGTAGAGCATTATCACAAACAAAAATTGCATTTGGTTGGTCTCCAAAACAGAACAACTATTGTGAATAGTGGGGTTTCTGATCATATTCAACCAAGTTCTCATGTTAAAGTAGGTTCTGATTTCCACGGGTCAAAAAATCATAACAAATAGAATGCCATTAAGTCTACAATGGAAGTTAAACATCAGATATTTGGTAGGGATATCTATTGGGACCATGTATCAGCCCTCCAAAAGAAAACCCTAGTGAGCCATTAGGAATTTGGGAAGATGGAAACATAGCAAATGAAATGGTGGGTGGAACCCAACTAATTACCTATTCTCAAATATTTTCCTAAGATCAGTATTATGTTGAAATATTGGTATGGGTTTCATTTCCTTCACCAAGAGGATGCCATGAAAATTATGCAGACCACCTGGGTATGAGGTCGCAACTATCCGGAGCTCCAACCATGGTTTATCGAATTTAACCTGGCTATGTACTATATAAATTTCTACAAATCTGAATCTGATACCATGTAGAAATTTCTACAAATCTAGCTCTTATACCATGTAGAAATTCCTTCTAGATTAAACTGCTAATTGTAATATGCTACAACAATAGACTTGAATCTACTCTACTCATCAACGAAAACAATAAATGGTCAATGAAATCACAAAACAAATAATAGAAAGATTTCAATCACACATAACACAATGATTTTCTGGGGGAATCCACAGTTAAAAACCCTTGCTATCTGTATATTGCATTAATCAAAAAATATGAGAAGATTACAATGCTTTGCTCAAGCCCAAGCAACCTTTGCATTATCTCTATTTATCTCACTACTTCCTAGACAAGATCAAGCCAATACTTAGCCAAATTCTTGCTTGCCCAAGTCCCTATTTCCTTGTGTTGTTCCTCAAGGAATTCGCCTCTATTTAATTAGGAAGTTCCTCAATTATGAATTGCACAATCCTCATAGGCCTTTTCCTAATTGCATGCACCACTGGTTTAATTTAGATGATTTTACAACTGATAGTACACTGTCCCTGAACTCCAATCTCAAATGGGTTTTTCTCTGATATGACATGCATGAGTTAATTATGAGTGAATCTTCAGTTTACTAGTTGATCACTATAGGTAGCACCACACTCGATTGCAGGCAGCACCACATTGTACTGCGGGCAACACAACATTGCACTTCAGGCAACACCCCACTGTATTATAGGAAGCATCACACTGCACTTTAGGAAACGCACCACTGTACTTCAGGTAACACCCCACTAGTACAGGAAGCACCCCACTACCGCATGCAACACCCCACTACTAGACCTCCCACTAATTCATCCATCAGTTGGAACTAGTTTAACTGACTTTAACTCAGTTACACTGAATTAAATAATTACAACTCAAAATAAAATCAACTAGTGCTTCTAATTGTAGGATACACTCTACATTAATCTAGTTGGACCCTCAACTCAAATTAACAAAGCCAACTAAGTCAACTTAACTTAGTTAACTATTACAAGTTGTCATGAGACGTGGAATTATAATTTTATTCCTAATTTAATTCAAAGACAAAATTAAATCAGGATCTTTCTTGATGCTATTTTCAACATTTCTTGTTGCAATTTTCAACATTCCCTCTCAACAAGAAAGGGATTTACATATATCCCAATATAGTACCTTTGGAATGCTTTGCATGCAACTCTTATCACTATTATTATTTTTACTACAACATCTGCAACCAAAAAAAGTATCCAAATAATATGAATCAACTATGTCTATTGGCTTGTTTGGGCCTGTCCTAGGTTTGGAAGAGTTATTTAGCCAAACAAATCACGTAGCTACCCGGCCCTTTCGGCAACAGCCCGTGGAGCGCGGACTGAGGTCTCACCTGAGGTAGTAGGGGAGGGTGCTGGAACCAGGTTTCTGCACCCTAGGGATGTCTAGATGTGTACTGGAGGGTTCACGCACTGTCCTATAACTCCGCGCTGCTTGACCTTCGCGCTGATCTAGGGTGATTATAATTTTCTTATTCATACACTATTCTACTTGAAGGAAGCAGTTATGATTCAGAATTATTCAACAGGGTCTTTAAGCAAACATTTAACTAGCATAATTTATTTACGCACAAAATGAACCCAGATCCGCATACATTCATCACATTTGAATTAACCAGATATAGAAATATAAACCATAAAGACAGATACATGATAATACATAATTACAGAAGCAAACTTTTCTTTATTATTATTCTTCCCCAATACATCCAGATCTATCCTGCGCACTCAGCTGCAGGGGTCCGCGCACACAGCTGCGGACTTTCTAGGCCTCTATGCACATAGTTGCAGAGCCTCTACCTCCTACCTAATCCTCGAATCGAACTTACAGATGCTTTCAGACTATCTTCTTTAAGAACCCATTACATCTTCTCTTCCAAAAGAACTACATTTCCCTCATAGAGTCGCGCTCTATTTATACCCTTCCCTAGCCCGTGCTTACTGCACGGGCCGACTCTATTTACATTACTTTTCATTAGATTTCAGGGCAGACTACCTTTGACTCAATATGATTGTACTTTGTGCTCCACGTGTTCAGCGAGTCCTTACCTAACTTACCCAAAATGTCTAGCTCACGCCTGGAACGCTGCGCGGGCTTCCGCTACTACAATGTCTGCAACTGTCTACAGAAATTGTGTTTTATTGACTCTGCTACTGTGCCTCTTACTCTGTTGTAATCGCTCTGCACTCCCAGTATCTGACTGACATTGACCCTAAACTCAGGAAACTATATTGGTTGTTAACTTTCCTACTGAGCCTCCCACTCTATTGTCAACACTGCCCTGCACTCCTCAGTATATGACTGACATCGATCTTCCTACTACTAAATATTGTGGGCCCTAGTAGCAAGGTAATGATCCATGAGACAAAAACACCTCAATGGATCTTGCCCAAATTGTTGTAGCTCTTGGGACTATTGCTTCACATCGTCCCACCTCACACCAGGAGGTATAATTGCATGTAAAGCATACTCTGATCTACTCATAATGTTGTTTCTATTGCTCTGTTGTTGCTTCTGCACTGTTGCTGCAACTAGTGAAATAATGAGTTTGATCTCCCCATCTCTTGAACTACTAACTTCCATAAGGTTGCTCCCTCTAAAACTAGACTCCCTTGGAGTCTCAATCTCCCTGTGGGAAATCTCATTTCTTCTGAATCTACCAATATCAATGATCACAACTCCTTTTTGTGTCACTAAACATTGGCTCGTTGATCTACCCACTAGCAACCTTCTAGCTCCATTAAGAAGTCTGCACATAAGGTATTCTGGATCTACCTTGAACTAGAGCTCCATCAGTCTGAAAGGACAACTTCAAATTATTCTCTTCTATTGTGATTTCGGCTTTGATACCATGTAAAATTTTCTACAAATCTAGCTCTGATACCATATAGAAATTTCTACAGACCTACCTCTAACACCATGTATAAATTTCTACAAATCTAGCTCTAATACTATGTAGAAATTCCTTGTAGATTCAAACTGCTAATTGTAATATGCTAAAACAATACACTTGAATCTACTCTACTCATCAACGGAAACAATAAATGATCGATGAAATCACAAAGAATGTAAGAGAAAGAATTCAATCACACATAACACAATTATTTTCTAGGGAAAGCCACAGCTAAAAATCCATGTTATATGTATTATATTGCATTAATTAGAAAATATGAGAAGATTACAATGCTTTACTCAAGCTCGAGCAACATCTACACTATCTCTATCTATCTCACTACTTCCTAGACAAGCTCAAGCCAATACTTAACCAAATTCTTACTTTCCCAAGTCCCTATTTCATTATGTTGTTCCTCAACGAATTAGCCTCTATTTAATTATGAAATTCCTCAATTATGAATTGTGCAATCCTCATAGGCATTTTTCTGATTGCATGCACCATCAGTTTAATTTAGATGATTTTACAACTGATATTTCATTGTCTTTGAACTCCAATCTCAACTGGGTCTTTCTTTGATCTGACATGCATGAGTTAATTATGAATGAATCTTCATTTTATTGGTTGATCACTACAGGCAGCACCACACTCGATTGCAGGTAGCACCACACTTTACTGCAAGTGGCACCACACTGCACTTCAAGCAATACCCCATTATACTACAAGCAACACCACACTACACATGAGGAAGCACCCCACTATACTTCAAGCAACACCCCACTACTACAGTCAGCACCCTACTACTACAAGCAGCACCCCACTACCGTAAACAAAACCCCACTACTAGACCTCCCACTAATTCCTCCATCAGTTGGAACTAGTTTAACTGACTTTAACTCAGTTAGACTGAATTAACTAATTACAACTCAAACTAAACTCAATTAGTGCTCCTAATTGTATGAGACACTCTACATGATTCTAGATAGACCCTCAACTTGAATTAACTTAGCCAACTAAGTCAATTAACTTAGTTAACTATTACAAGTTGTCATGAGATTTGGAATTACAATTTTATTCCTAATTTAATTCAAGGACAAAATTAAATCAAGATCTTTCTTGATGTTAATTTCAACATTTCTGGTTGCAATTTTCAACATGGACATCCCTTCCAAGCATCTTGTGTGGGTTAATCTCCCTGGATTTACCCTAGAGCTTTGGTCTAAATTGGACAACTCATTGGTAAATTTGTTTGTCTAAACAAAGGCAGTCTGGGTGGTTTTGGATAAGCAGGTGGCTTGGTTCTTTGTTGAACCTGACTATTTGAATGGTCTTTCGATCGAAGTGGACCTTTCATGGGATGACTCATTGATCAGGTAACAAATTTATTACTAGGGAATCCCATTTTGCTTCTTGGAATGTCATCAGGTAGGCCATGTGCTTGCGAAATTCCCCTATAGGTTCTCAGGCCATTTTGACAAAGATATTGGTGCTGACGATTTCGAGGGGAGGAGGACTCACAAGCAGACTTCCTACAACTCTTTTGGCAAGGAGTTCAGGCGTTCTCCCATCCAATTGACTATTAAAAATAAAGGTACTAATTATTCTCCTAATTCTCTTGATCCTACTTATGCTCCTAAATATTCTTTTGGTCAATTAATTGCATTGAATGATAGTAATTTAAATCCCCTCTTGTATGTTGCTTGCCCTCATTCATGCATCGATCCTATGATCCATGTTGGCTCTAATATCAACTCCTCCCTACATCATTACTTACCTCATTTACATCTTATATCCTCCACTTCACCTTAAGTTAATCCCTCTAATCATAGTGGGGATGATGGACTTTTGACTATCTCTTGTCCATGAGATAATCCCTCAAATGTTGGACCCTCCTCCATCCATTTTGGTTCTTTACCTGACCCTTATTCCCCTACTAATTTTGTTGGGAGTGATTTGTAGTTTTTACACAATCCCAAGCTTTAGACATGGTGCCCCTCCCCATTCACCACCTTTCTGGGTCTCTTGGTCCTTGCATCAGCCTAAATTTGGCCAAGAACATCACTATTCACAAAAAACGCAAAAGTTGGAACAAGAAGGCTCCATTGGAAACCTCTGGCAAGCCTGATTATGATCTATTTGACAAGCTCGACCTCCATAAGGTCTCCATTTAACATGATTTTAATCCTCGGGCCCTTGGAGCATTCTTTCCTGACTCTCAATGTGCGACATGAACATTATTTCTTTGAATATGCGGGGTCTTGGGGATGGCCAAAAATGGTCCTCCCTTTCACACTTATTTCATTCTATTTCTCCCTCCATTATTTTAATTCAAGAAACTATGTTGTCATATGTTAATCTGAGAGAATATTTTCATAAAATATGCCCTGGCTAGCATTTGGTGGCTACCAATGTCGTTGACTTATCTAGAGTATCAACAGCTTTACAGAATCCTTCAATTGCTAAATTCAAAGCATTCAAAACTTTTGCGGGTATTCTCTTGACTAGATTTATAAGGGGATTGCAGGATCAAATACATATTATCAATATTTAGACCTTGTATGACTTCAGAGTGGAGTTCTGGACTAGATTAGAGGAACGTGGAGTTATGAAAATCGATTCTCTCATTATGGCAGAAGATTTTAATCTAACAACATTTATGGCAAAAATTTGGGGTTCTAAAGGTAAATTAGAGCCTATGAGTGATTTTTCAAGGGGCTCTTTGATAAATATTTCCTAGTGGATATTGTTCCTATTCCACTTGCTTCTACGTGTTGTAACAACAAGCAGGGGAAGGACATGATTGCCAAAACACTGGACCACTTCCTTATACATGAAAACATGGTCAAAATTTTGGGGCATGTAAAATCATGGATTCCTCCGGCAAAATTATCAGACGACACTCCAATCATCCTACAATGCAAATCCAAAAAAAATTGGCGACGCTTTCCCTTTAAATTCAACCATTCTTGTCTTAAATATTCATATTTTGATTTTTTGTTTCACCACACATGGTCTTCCATGCATAAACCTGAAGAAATAAATTGGATGCACTATGTGGGTGAGAAAGTGAGATCTCTTAAAAGGGTTGTGAAAGGTTGAGAAAAAAAAAAGCAAGGTTTTAGGATTGAATTGAAGCAAATTGAATGGGAGATGATGATACTAAATGATCCATCTGTTCCCATTTTATTATCTCACATCCCAGTAAAAGATAATGGAACTAGAAGCTCATAAAAGGCACATCCTTTGACTTCATAAAGAGTCATGGTGATTGAAGAGCAGAGTGACTTGGATAGAAATAGGGGATAATATCACCAAATTCTTCCATCAATTCACTTCCCGAAGGAGACAAATGAACACCATTTGGGAAATTTTGGACAATGTGGCTACAAAACATAAAAATTTAAAGGATATTCACAAGGTTGCTACCAAATATTTTGGATCTCTTTTTCGGGACAGACAAGGAATTGATTTGGAAAAACAAATGGAATTTCTTCACACATATCATCACATGTTTGATGAGGCAAATGATCAAGTGATAGGGGGTCAAATCTTAATGGAAAAATTGAACAGGGTCTTAAATCCTTTGCCACGGACAAATGTCCTAGGCCAAATGGATGGATAGTTTAGCTTTTTACACACTGCTTGGACCTTATGGGTTATTATTTATGGATGTTGGTGGAAGAGGCTACGATCTAACACAACATCTCGAGATCTTTAAATTTTACTTTTATTGCTCTTATCCCTAAGAATATTAATGCTACATCGTTCAAGGATTTTTGGACCATATCGCTCTGCAACATTTCTTATAAGATGATCCACAAAATCATTGCCTCCTATTTAAAGGAGAAATTATCCTGCTACATCTCTCTCAAGCAATTTGGTTTTCACAAAAATAAGCAAATCCAAGATGTTATGGCAATTGCCCAAGAAAGTATCCACTCTATAAAAGTGAAGAAATAGGAGGCCCTTATTCTTAAGCTCGACCTGCATAAAGCATACGATTGTGTCAATTAGACATTTCTCAGACTAATCCTTCACAAGATCAACCCCTTGACATGAATAGTGGAATGGATAATATCTTGTGTTACATCAGTTAATTACATTGTATTGATTAATGGAGTGCTTTCCCCCTTCTTCTAAGCTTCTCGAGGTTCATGCTAAGGTTGTTCTCTTTCCCCATTACTTTTCCTTTTGGTTATTGATGCATTGAGTTGGAGAATTTCTAAGGCTACAGGGCTTGTGGCCTTAGTATGTCCATCTCCTCCTCTAGCAGCTTCTTTATAGGAGACTAATGGGATAGGTCCTACTCCTCCACAGAGTCTTTAGACCAAGAGAAGAGTGGAGCCTATACTTATCTTATATTCTTTGAGAATCCTCTTGTCTTGTAGCAGTTTCACTTTTGAGACGATCTTTTGCTCTATTATTGGGAATCCCTCATGTTGTTGAATCTTGTTTTTGGGGCTCTCCACTGAGTCCCCATCCTTGACTGGAATCAATATGGATCTACCTGATAGGGTTTTAATAAAAATCTAGAAGGTCTCATTTTTCTTTGTGCATGTTGGGGATTGGACCATCTTTGAGCTAGGATTGTACCTCTTATCCCCAATCAAGATTTCTTTCAATCTAAGGTTTGCAAGTAGGGGATCGACTCCTCCTTCGTCCTTGAGTCTCCTCCAACCTAGTGCTTCATCCCCCTATCTAAGAGGATCTTATGAGGAGATAGAACTCGGTCTAGAAGAAGGAGGAAAAAAAGGCCTGAAATGAGGTAAAAGCACAGATTTACTGTCAAACACCAATGCATTATCCATAAAACCATGTCAGAAAAAAGAAGAAAACCTACCATTCTACAAGAAATATCTGAATCCATAGAGTATACGAAGAGGAACGTCCCAAGCTTCAAATGCCTTCAATTTGTGATTAACTTGTGGAGAAGAAATTGCACGGTTCATAAACTGATTGGATTCATGCACACAAAGACATCCTCTCCTTAGATCCTCCATAGAGTACACAAATCTAGGCAAAATATTAATGAAACTTTTTGTATAATGTATGCAGGAATTCCCAACAAGGTAAGGCCTCTAATTCTTCTCTACAGTTGAGGAAATAGATATCAATGTTATAGAAAAATGAAGGTAAAGGGGTATCTTCATACATCAGAAAGAAAACATCCCATAAAAACTTGCCCTCAGCGTCATCCTTTCCAGATAGATCAACAATATCAGACAAAGGCAAAATCCAAGACCTCGTTCTTCGATCATTGGGAGAAACCTTTGTGGATTTGTTGCCATCATATGAGACCTTCACATCACCTGAAAGAGCCACAGAAAATTATATCTTCCTCTCTATTTATCGAAGTTGTATATATAAATGTTCATTATTCTTCATTTGTTTTAGCAATTTGAGCACCTGTTGTTGTCCTGGATTACAGCTAATTGTTTCATTGCATGTGTTGTTTTGTGTTTATTAGCTCATTTGTTTCGTAATTCTCTTCTATATTTCACCACTAGATAGCTTACCCTTTCCCATCTTACTTCATTAGATAGTTTTAGGTTAGAATCTGCATACCCTTGCTGTGGCAATTGTCGACATCTCAGAGCATTCTCAAAGTCAAAAATAGTTACTAGACTAGAATCTAGATGGATCTCTTATCCCAAATGATGTGAGATCTAATTGGGACCTCATACCGAATAGAGCCCTTCCCTATTGTTAGGACATTTTACCCTATTAACAAAAGGACTAAATGTTAATGACAAATAATTTTGGGAAAATAACATATGATTATAAAGAGACAAATTTCCTCTTTAACCCCCTTCATCCTCCTCTCTGGTAGAATCATAACCCATTATTACTCTATTCGTATATATCTTACAACCAATGATGCATTTTACAATGTTTCCGTATAACATCACTTGGCCCTAACCCATTCATAACATATACATAATATATACCGTTATAAGTGGCTAGTCCAAAGATCAACACTAAAGTTTAACATGTATAAAATGAAAGATGAAAAAACATATCCCACTCTGAGAACAAAATGACATCTAAAATATACACACCATTGTTTAAGACCTGAAAAATTTACTTCAAATTATGATAAATTTTACCCCCACAAAGGTGGAAAATAGAAAAGATGCCATTGGGAATTCAATTCGGAAAACCTAACCAGAATTCACCCCTGAGAACGGCTGATATTGCTTATTGCCTTCTCATTTTGTACGTATTAGCTGAGTTGTCAAATATTTTAAGATTCAAACGCTAGGTTCTCGCTATTCGCAATTAAGCACACTGTAATTTCATGAACTGTACTGTATTAAAACAGTACTTTTAACCAACAACCAGCAGAAGTTTAATGGCGGAGGCCATAATGGCAACGAGCAGAATCATAATGGAGACGAGGCGAGGGACGAGATTCGAAACTCAGGCTCCATCGTTCATTCGTCACTGCGTGTACTGATTAGCTGATCATCAGCAGCGCTGTGGACTTTCAAGGCACAAGAGAGTACTTTATTTCAGTTGTTGAGTCTCGTGTAGGAAAGTTGCTTGTCAGAGAAAGATAGTGTGACTTCTGGACGACCCCTGTCACAAGCTTTTCTGATCAGCTACAGAAATCTGTGTGAGATGTTGACACTGCTTAAACTTTGACCAGTTGACGCAAAACATAATAATGGCTTCAATCAAATTGAAAATGATCGTTGATATTGACGGGTTTGTTCATGTTGGGTTTCTTTTCAATGCCGTATCTATCTGTTGTAGGTTTTACAGGGTTTTTTGGTTTATTTTTCTGCTCCATCTGTCTAGAGTCTGGCAGAGATTGTTTGGAATTATAAATGCAAGTTATGAATTCTTTACAATTTTTTCTGTTCCCTCTGTCTAGAATGTAGCAGGGATTGTTTGGAATCATAAATGGTAGCAGGGATTGTTTGGAATTATAAATGGTAGTTGTGAACTCTTCCCAATATAAGTGTTTTTGAGATTTTTCAGGCGTTGAATTTATATATATAGTCAAAAATTAATTCTTGGGGTTTGCTGAATCTATATATGCAGTCAAAAACCAATTTTAAACAACAAAGATCAAGATTTCACCAAGAAAAAAATTAGAGTATTCAGAAACTCCAAAAAAATATAATGTTTAGACAACCTCATTTTTAATTGGTTAAGAGTTTATAATCATGCTTGTTTTTAATTGGATAAGACTTCATTGTCTGGGATGTAAAGAACATACTAACCAGCTTAGATCTATGACTGATCTACCAATGGTTGAACGGGATCAGTTATCTCTTTAGGTGTAAAATTTTATAAGGTGGACAAAGATTTAATCATTTTCCGGAGTTAAGATGGATCTAGACTGATTTAATTATTAACCATTAAATAAACCACAATAGAAAATAATACCATGGTAAAATCTATTAGTTAAGAATACCATGAGAAACACCATGAATTGGAATCTAAATTTATGTTATTCTTTTAATTCTATTTTGTTTTATTTTGACCAAATAGTAATGTTAAACATTACAACATCTCTATCATACTCTGCATGAGAAAGCATCTCTGGGGAATAACTTAAGAATCAAATAAATTTGTCAAGTTAATTAAGAAATCATTGTCTTCATTTTAAAGAAAAAGATCAATGATTAAAAATTAAATAAATTCAAAAAGACTTAAATTCCAATTGAAAATCAAAAAATAATCTTAAATATTAGTAAATTAAATTTTAATTAATTAAAATTTATTACCTTAGATTTAAAAAAAAATGAGATCCCTACAGTTTTGATAAATTTTTTTTTAATTAAATTGAAAAGTGTATTTTCTAATTAATTAAATGTAAAACAACATAGATTTAACTATTCAAATTTAAAAAAAAAAAGGTTTAAAAGTATCATTCCCAATTATCATAATTTATTTTAAATTTAATTTAAAAATTATAATTAGTAATATTTTCATTGAATTAATAAAGATGAATCAGCTCCAAAATAAGAGTTAACAAATTTCACAAATTTAAAAAAAAATAAATTAATAAATAACAAATTTTAAGAAAATTTTTTATTTCTAATAAAAATTATAATAATAGCTAATATAATAATAATATTAAATTAGTAAATAAAATTTGACCTGGGTCTTATAGTCAAAATTAGCCGTTATTCAATTTAGCCGTTGGAGACTCTGCTCAGACTATTTAACTTGCTAAGCTGGATCTGTTTCTTCAACTTGTCCTGACGGTAAACCACCCTAGTTGGTTCAAAACACGTCAACAAATAATTTCTCATGTGATTTTTGCCAAAAAATTTCTCATAAATTTCAAAATGTTACACAAATCTGAGTCCATAGTCTGACTAGTCTGACTTTATTACTATCTATCGGATTTTCCAAATATTCTAAAATCAGCAATAACTCAGCTAAAACAATGAAGATAGGTCAACTTTAATATAAAAGAATAATTTCAAATTTCAAATTACAAAGACATTTGATTAAGTTAGAAGTCTCATTTCTATCAGAACCACACTAGAATCATTTCCGAGCCCATAGTTTTAGTGAACACAGTTTTTATCACCTTCCCAGGAAAAAAATGCACAGAGTACGGTTTAGCAGGCGATCTAGTTTTGATTGGAGAGTTCAGATCCAAGCCTGTACCACCTTCCATCCTTAGCATAAATAAAAAGGTGACAGGTGGCTTGGGGAAGTGAGATGGGGACTTGCAACGTAGACAGCCAAATCAAAACATAACCTAGAGGCCACAGGTACGGGCATCAACGGACCAACCCGAGAAGAAATTGTGAATGCTTGGATGACATGTGGCCTTTTAGTCCACGTCAGTACAAAACCACTTGTCTACTCACGGAGAACACCTCATTACCCACGTTAACAAAGCCCCTTCAGTCACGAAGTATTCGGAGGGCATAAAGGGGGCACAGCATAAACACTGGTTTTATGGTTTTACGTTTTAATATGGTTTTTGTTTTTATATTGAATTTTTTTGGGTTTAATTTTTTTTAAATTTAGCAGGAATTTATTGAAATCATAAGTTTGATGGGTAACCTCTGCACAATTGACTTGTTTTAAGGTTTTTGAGGGTGTTGAATCCAGTGGGTTTAAATAACACAAACCAAGATTTCACCTCAAATTTTTCTGGAAAGTCCAAAAAATCTCACCGACTCCGTCACTTGATTACATTGCAGATTTTACTATTCAATATCACCCTAGAATAAAGCTTATAACTATCTAGAGTCCAAAGCTGTCAATTTTTTTTTAATTTTTTGCCATATTTCCAGAAGAGTGCGTGAATTTTTTATTTTTTTCAATAATATGTATCATATGAATAAAATATAAATGTATAATAAAAGTTTTATATGTGAAATGAATCTAAGTGACTTAAAAACATTGGATTGCATAGTCGTCCAACTACAATCAACCATGGAAAGCTACTCTCAGATACGTACAAAAACCCGGTGGTTTAGATATGTCATTTACATTAACTCCAAATTCCATTGTCAGTTATAAATATATTTATAATGTTTCTTTTATAAACAAGGGAGCCACTGTCATGGCGGTAGTCCCTGCTGGGTCTGCCACAACAAACAGCAAGCAACACAACAAACAGCGAGCAACATGTGGCTTTCCTGTTGTTTCCGTTTCCATATCTCGTTTCCATAGGTTGTGATTTACATACCGGCAAGACCCAGCAGATGATATATTGTCTGCTGGTTTAAACATAGTTTTCTCAAATGTTGACCCACTTATTTACATTACATTACTTATTCAAACCAAAAATATTTACATTACATTACTTATTTAAACCAAAACCAAAATCTATTTTAAAAAGACGGCATTCTCATTAAATACGTAAAAACCATAGTTACCAAGTTTATATATATGTGCATGATGCTACTAGTTAAGCTAGCTAAAAACCTTAGCTATTAATGAGTTAATTCCTAAACAAAAGAAGAAAAACAAAATTGCAAACGCTAAATCCTAAAAACCTCAGGAAAGTGAAAGAAAAAGGATACAAATTCTGTCGGAAAAGTTACAGTAGTATTCCATGATCAAGAAGTAGCTATATTAACTATACACCTAGATTCTGAAATGATAATTATAAAAGAAAACATAAACTTGAATAACAGTTCCCAGAAAATAGTGAAAAAATTCCTAAATTAGGAAAGGGGAACGAGTGGGAATCCTCTCGACATAACCCACTAGAGATCCAAGCCTAGAAGCTGTAAATTAAACAGCTAGCTAAGAAGATGATCTAGTTGAGTCCATACGAACGAGGGTTATGGAATTCAATGACCAGTAATGCAATCTAATCAAACAATTCAATGACCAGTAATGCAATCTAATCAAACAAGGGTACTGGTATAAATAATACACAGTGACTCCATATATAGGGCTCATAATTCATTAACCAACCAATGCAAAAGAGGAATTCAATACCAGTAATGCACGATTTAAAGAAAGATAGATTGACCTGGAAAATACATCTCTATATTTAATGAAAACGACAAAATTTGCTAGGGTTTTGAAGTTCCCCTTAAAATGATGAGTAAACTCGAGATGTCGTAGCTCCTTACCAAAAAGGAAAAGTAGGTCCAGAGTTTTCAGACAATAAAAATCAACGGTGATTAGCCAGAAAGGACTTCCATTAAAATATACATTTGAATATATATTCGAATTTAACGAAAATTAACATAGAATTGTCCAAAATGTATCTCATAGAGAACATCACAACTTCCATAAAACTTGTTCCTCCTGTGCATACCCGGACGGTAAAGGAATCAAGGATTGTACTACTGATAGGAAGAACTAACCTAGGTAACCCTCCAGTCTTCGAGCCTCAGAATTCTACAAGGCACCAACAAAAACTTAAGTTGCAAAGCAAATAAACTGGAATAAGAAAGTGGCCATCATTATTGAAAGATAGAGCAAAAGGGAATCTTTACCTGGTTCGATAATGGAGACCTCTGAAACAACAACCAGATGCAAGGGAAAATCATAATCGCAGACCTGAGAATCGAACAGCAAACCTTCGGTTACCATGACAGTCCCGTATTGACTTTAAATACTGTTGTCCGTAAATAGTAAATAATTATAGTAACAATTATAAAACGAGTTTTTGGACGTTTGGACCAGTTTTGTCCGTAAATAGTAAATAATTGTAATAACAATTATAAAATGAGTATTTGGACGGTTGGACTAGTTCTGTGTTTTGTTTGGACAATATTGACATAATAATTAAGTTTTTATAAAATTACAATCATTAGAATTAATTGAAGTATAAAGTATTTTTGTATCTTTGACACTAGATGCACTTGTACATAAAAATCTGAAGACACAGTACCATTATCCTATGATTTTTGAATGCACAGAATATACTATGAATAACAAGAAATAAATTAAATAGAATATCACTGTGAATAGCAGTAATTAAATAAATTATACACATTTGATGCAATTTTGAAACAGGGTAAAAAAGCACTAACCTATGATGTTTTGCGCATAATCATTTAAGCTACATTCTACAACAGTTTCAAAGCGTGTTTCTATTTTTTTTGGTATCAATGTTTTATTGATACAGGTATCTCATATTTTTTTTAATTGATACAAGAATCCCCATCTGGTTAAAAGAATTGGAGCTTATTTTGTATCAATGTATTATTTATGCATGGATCATGATCAGGATAAAAGAATTCGAGATACCACAACTCTGTAAGTTCGATTACTGACATTTAATAATACGGATTTATTACATGTCTTGCTATAAGAAGATGGTACGGATGTGCTTGATTGAAACAAATTTTCTTGAAATTTGTAAGATGCTGCAGAAAACATATATAGAATACTCATAAGAATGTGTATTTGGTTTTGTTTTGTTTATTTTAATGGCTAGAGCCAATAATGAGATTATAATATTTATAATCACTAAATGTGAAGAAAACATTTTATCATCCATAAATAAGTGTAAATAAAGTGAATTAACAGTTTAAATTATAAATTTCAGAAAATTACTTCAAGGGAATAAGTGTAAATAGAGTTAATTAACGGTTTAAATTATAAATTTGAGAAAATTATTACTTTAAAGAAGCTCTTCATTCATGCACCACGTGCCCCTTCTACATCTAGTCTATAGCATGTAACCCACGTTGCATTTGTATAATTACTTAAGCTCTGCATGCATGCACCACGTGCTCCTTCTACGTCTAGTCTATAGCATGCAACCCACGTTGCATTTGTATGGTCATGACAGGATTAATCAACGAGTGAGAAGAGGACAAGGCCCCATCGATCCATAAGAACAAAGACATTAGAAGCCTAAACATGAACAACAGAGGTGTAACCATCAGCCTGTAACCTTTTGACAGAAGCCTTAACTAATTGATTTTGAGATTGATTTATTGATTGAGGAGTTGGAGGATCGGTATTATGATAACCTAGAGTTTGTCTTATGCCATTCTGTCTTTAGCATATCTCTCAACTACTAACGGGGATGATCAACAGGTGTTTCTATATCAAATGTTTCAATAGCAAATACTTTCTGAAAGTTCCCACCATTAGATTGTTTGCTACAGTTCGTTAAAATCCTCGCCACAGAAAACTTTAATTGTACAAGTCTAAATTCCCCACCAATTATTTTTTTTAATGTAAAAAAATTTATTTGTTCTACAAGTAAAATTCTGATATTGCAGGTTTTTTTTATTAATTGTTTTTGAATTATTTCGCTGGATAATTAATCTTTGTAGATTCCTCACGGAAATTTTACTAATATTACTGGCAGTTATACTCAAACAAAGCATGGCAACATAAATTGTTAAGCATATAAATTGGAAATTTAAAAGTACAAAAAAGAAAAAGAATACATTAATTAGGTACTCACATAGGAGTGAGCATAAAAATGATGAACTTGTTTGAAGTTAACAAAAAT
The DNA here is from genome assembly GCA_000404065.3 of Pinus taeda. Classification (NCBI taxonomy): domain Eukaryota; kingdom Viridiplantae; phylum Streptophyta; class Pinopsida; order Pinales; family Pinaceae; genus Pinus; species Pinus taeda. Next base: position 62,761 of record APFE031116290.1, read on the forward strand.
AAACATCTTGTACTCCAAAAGACTTTGAATTCCACTGCAGATGTAGTGTAAATATTAGATTTATACTCATAAAAATTCAATATTAAAATTTTAAGACAAAAATTAACTTAATAATACACCTATCATTATTTGTTTTAATTACTATAAAAATAAAAATATTAAAATATTTAAATAAAATAAAAAATAAATAATAAATAAATTTAAATTACATATACTCTAAATACATTGGAAAATTTAAAACACTTTGAACTACGAAACGATAAACACGTAAAATCTAAATTACATTTACGTATATATTCTAAACAACTTGAAAAAAAATCAATAAAATACCCACAGAGTAGGTGCGAAAAACAACTTGAAAACAATCAATAATACCAAGAGAGCAGGTGCGAGAGTAGAGTGCCTACCTTGGATTGGATGTCGGTCATATCTTTGGTATATAGTTCAGAGTGCACTCAAAACCAGAAAATGGCCCACAGTGAGTAGGGTTTATGAGGCCCAATATATAGTTAAAAAGTATAAGCATAACGAGCTCGCTTTAGCTTTCAATTTCAATTTCGTTACTGCCTGGATTTAACCCGTTTTAATGCTATATCCAGATGCTCTTGAAGCTCCTCTAACTCTTTTAACTTAATGCCCCCAAGGTCCTCGCCGCTCATTTTCCTAGGAAAGCAATTTTGAACGAGAAACTATGTTATTCTAGAATAGTAAGGGTGTGAGAAGCAAGGTGTTCTTGCGCGAATATGAATTTTTCAATGATGTCTTGTATACAAAACACTGATAAAACAACACATGAAAATGCACTAAAATGAAAATACACTGAAACAAAATAAGACGATATCTATACAAACTGTGGCTTCAATGGGGACTCTAGTGTCAATACAGTGCTGATAATAAAGATCAATGTACTCATATCAAGTATCTTCAAACTTGCCTCGTAGCACGCTGAAACATATGCGAGATCTGGTTATCTTCAAGCTTGCCTCGTAGCACGCTGGAACATATGCGAGATTTGGTTGAAGAACCAACACGAACATATTCCGGATCTGGTTGAAGAACCAACACTAACATACGACCAATTTGAAGAACGATGTATTTTCAATCTACAAAATAGAGGCGAAGGAATGAAGAGGAGGTAGGATGAAAAGGGGACATGAGATAGACTACGTGACAAGTGGCGAGAAAAAAGCTACAGGTGGCCTACAAAAACTTTGCATAAAAATAATTTATTTGTCTTAACATTCTTAAATTTGCATAAGATAACTTGTTCTGACATTTGTTTGGGAAAACTTTAAGATAAAACGAGGAAACCCTTTACCCTAAGTTTTCAAAGAAGTATACAAGCGTTTATACAGGCGACTCTAAACTCTTTACCCTAAGTTTTCAGAAAAGCCCGGTGGTGAGCTCCAGTATTGTAGCAATAATGCTACAACTCCTGGGGCTTCCTGTCTCTCATTTTATCAACCCGGTAGTTCGTACAAACTTGGAAGCGACGGTGCTGTATGCACAAGTACTAGCTCTTGTCGCAGCTGTCACTTGGTCAGCTGGCGCAAGTCCGCTAGGGCTCAAGCCAACTTCTATGGGCTCACAGAAGAAGCTCTATCAATGATGGACGAAAGCTAGCTCAAAGAAGACTAATCTACTTGACAAAAATGAACTGAAAGCAAATCAAAGCATGTAAACCTAGGAAACCCTAATTTGACTAGTCTAACTTCTATAATGCAAAGAATGTGAATGAAAGTTATACCAATGCTGCTACTATCTCTGATAAGTGGAAATGCATGGATCTAAACTGCTTGCATCATAAAAGACATGTTTTTGTATTTTTCCTTTAAGTGAATGGGATGATTGTGATTGTGTGCTAATCGGGGTTTGGTTGTGCAGATGGGATGGAGAAGGAAGGAAAGCGTGGGACAGGTTGGGGAGGCTAGGTGAGGTCCCTATGGACCCTTAGCATCCATCCACAGAGGGTTTCCACATTCAGAAGCTCAGCAACCGAGTGAATGGCCTCCTACAGGATGTCTGCAGGGGATCCTACAGGATACTCAGAGGTTTCTACAGGATGTCTCTAAACTGCTACAGGATGACCTACCGTGGAGGTTTGAAGCGATGGAGAAGTGATGGAATGGTAGGGAGAGATATGTGAGGTAGGGATAAGGCTGGTGATGGCTCAGAAGTGGAGGAACGAGATGGGAAATGGGGGTAGGGAGTATGTTGAAGGTAAAGGGTAATGTCAATGAAAGGTTAGGAGATGAAGTTACGTGAGGAGTGGAAGACTTTGGGAGAGGGCAGAACGACGTGAAGGTCGAGGAGATATATTTGCATGCGTGATCAAGATGGAGGAGATGGTAATGGAACGAGAAAGAGGAGTGTAAATGAAACAAATGATTATGACTGTCACCAAACCGAAAATGCATCAACCTAAATTACTTATGCCATGAATTCAATGAACAGTAATCCAAAACGCGAAGAGAAATATGTATGAGGCTGTGATGAAAGTATGTTTGTAAGTGTGGATGACAAGGAAGCATCTAATCAAAGCCGTGACTGTATTGCAGAAATCATCAAGTAAAGTAATGCATGTTTTTGGTGGCCAGTTATGGACTGCACCCCAATATTCAAGAGAGATGGCAGTGAGCCTTAACAACCATTTTGCTGGAGCTCCAATTGATGGTATCTATCCTCTGCTACACTAAGAAAGTGGAAACAACTATAACATAAGCAAAATCTATCCTACTCATAAGAAAACCAAATCACCAACTGTAATTCGAATTTCATGTGCAAACGAAAACTTAAAGTGCTGGAAATGAAATGGAAACAACTCTACAACAGAGGGGATCTATGGCTCTCAGGTTGGGCCCTAACCTGAGAGCTATATTCTCCTAAGGAAACTCAGAACTAGATCACAAACTGCCTTCTTTATTCATAATCTGATGTCATGCCAAATTGGCTTACAAAAAGGAACGAAAACTGAACTGTGTTCCAAAATTACAATAGCAATACGAGAGTTTCAACAACCATCTAAGGCTAAGGCCTTCATATTTATACAAAAACGATGATCCGCCAAGTGCCCTTGATTTCAGGAGCTCGGCTGTCCAACTAGAGTCTAACTGCGGATCCTGTAGGGCAGTGATAACTACTGTTCTTGTAGAACATTTTATGACTGCTGTTCATGTAGGACAGCTAGCTGCTTCTTGAGCTCGGAGGGGAGATGGATTGGAGCTCAGAGTTCTTGGTGGGAATCACGAGGAATGTCTCAAGACCGTGGACATCTCTCCACAAAATCAGCAGTGCCACCTCATTGTCTCCCTATCCCCTTTTTCGTTGTCTCTTGCTCCCTTTTTAATGCCAAAACCTGGAATCATAATGCATTAGTCACGTAGATAAAGTGTCTAACCTTCTTCCTACAAACAACATGAATAAACTAAGAAATGCATGCATAAGCAAATAAAAATGAATGGTTTGAGCAAGTAAAATAGGCCAAAATGAGCCCAAATTGTACCAAAATTGGGGCTCATCACCCGGCAATAAGAGGTAGAAACATAAACTTTGGATAAAAATCTATTGAGCAGGAAATTTTATTTCAAACATTGGCTTAACCCTGACATGTACCAGAAATTTTACTCGGTCAAAGCAAATTAATAGCTGGTCAACGATCTATCGATCACTAATAGTCCCAGGCAGGGACTAATAATAATAATATATAAAATAAAATAATTTACATGGTTAATAATATATTAAATAAAATAATTATATATTATAAACCATTACATGATCATACATTGCAATATTTCGATAAAACATAACACATATTATATTATATAATAATGCATTATTAAACAATTATATATTATTAAACTAAATAAATTATATATATTAAACCGCCAATCTCAAACAATAATAGAGAACACAATAACACAATTTTTTTTTGGTGAACAATAAGCTTGATGTTATCAATTACAGAATAATTGAATTACAATTTTCACAACATAAGTTTATTTTGTGAACAATAAGCTTGATATCATCAATTACAAAATAATTGAATTACAGTGTTTACAGGTTTATTTTGTCAACAATGAGCTCGATGGCATCATTTATAGAATGATTGAATTACAGCTTCTGTAATGGGTTATTTCAAAATTCAAAATTCTTAAAATATTGTTTAAGATGTAAAGTTCAAATTTTTCTTCAAGTTTGTGTGAAGATGCAAGGCCTAAATTTTTTTTTCAAGTTTATGTTAACCGTGTTTTTTTGTTATGATTTAAGAGACTTATAAATATTTTACTATTTTTGTTATGATTTAAGAGACTTATAAATATTTTACTATTGTTTAATTCTAAGTTTCTGGAAAATTAATAATTATAATATGTTATCTAAACATTTTATGATGAGGCTTTTAAAATTTTCATACTGTGTATATTTTCTAAAAATGTGTAAATCAAAAATTTAAACATTAGTATTCTTTGTTACATTTAATCTTTACACTTTATTTAATCATTTAAAAAATCAATTTGGTATGTAAATTTAATCTTTACACTTCATTTTATATTATATATATAATTTTAATTTTTTAAATTTTCATATATTATATTATTTCCACTCCCAAAGCTTCTAGTGGTACCACATACTTGTTCCAAGATACAAAGTACCCACGTAAACTGCTGCAACATAGTTTTTAATTAACTAAATCTTCTTGTTCTAGTCAACCTACAAGAAAATTCATTTTCCTTGAGGACATGTTGGCCTAATAGAAAATCCTTATGTCAGATCCAACATTTAGTCATGACTTTTCATGAACATTTTTTTGTTCTAGGTACAGGTCGGCCCCAATATAGGCCCCCCTTCAAATGTGTATATATATGGTAGTTGTTGAGCATCAAAGGGCAAAAGTTTGGGCATCAATCTGAGGCATAAAGCATCTTTTGATCATCGAATTGTTTGAGGCATGAGCTCATTGAATGTTTGAAGGAGAATAAGGCTAAGTTGTAGAGATTTTTTACTTAATCACCTTATCTTTTGGTGGAAAATTTCATTGTTCAAAAGCTTATCATTTGTGCTAGAGACCACTTTGCAGATCAGAGAAACATATTGGTTTTTCAAGGGCATTCTAGCTGATCAATGGTGTTTTCTCTTCATTGGGTAGAGGTCAGTTCAGAGGCCCAATTTGGCTTGCCTAAGGTATGATTCGTTCATGCACCTTAGGCCCAATTCGGGTTGCCTGAGGCCCATTTTGGATCTATACAAGAGGCAGATTCCAGGCCTATGTGAGGTTCCTTTTTGGTCCTTCTATGGCTGCTATTTCGACATGCATGAGGCATGGGTCATGGCACCTTTTCTAAGACAAAGAAAACTATTTCTATCCCCTCTTCTGAGGCCTATTCATGAGGCAAATCTGTATGAGAAAAATTTTCAATTCTAAGCAGCCCAAAATTCGAGTTTAAGGGAGATATAATCAAAGGTCTACTGACTAAATCAAAATTTCCCCTTAGACTGATTTGAGCTTCTTATTAAAGGCAGTCTTAGGCTCCTTCATGACCTAACTGAGCTTCTTATTAAAGGAAATCTTAGGTTCCTTCATGACCTAACCAAAGGCCTACTGACTAATTCAAAATTTCCGCTGAGATTGATCTGAGCTTCTTATTAAAGGAAATCTTAGGCTCCTTCATGACCTAAACAAAGGCATTGTTGAAGGCTAATTTGAGATAGGATTAGAAGTTTGTACTCTATAGCTCTGAGGGCCATTCTAAGGGATTGTTTGAAGTTTGATTGAAGAGAAATCTATCTTGTACCATGGCTATATATAAAGGCATAAGTTTATTTGACACATTTCAGTACCAGAATTATTGAAGCAGTATTTAGAAGTAGTCTTGAAGAATGATCTTTGCAGTAACAAGTCAATGATACATGAAGAAAGTTTTGTTGATCATGTATTGATAGAAGTTGACAATATTGATATCATTGTATTTGGGTCATTGTCCCTGGTACGAGATCCCAAGAGGTTTTTGTTTGATCTTTTATTATATAGGGTAGAAGGGTGGTGCTAGGGAAGGAAGTTGTAGCTTCCTTCAGCAAGTTGTCGTCTCCTTCAGCAAGTTGTTGCCTCCTTCCAATGGGAGCCAATAAATCTAGGGTTGTAGCCCTTCCAATTGTAGTTGGTAAATTGAAAGTTGTAGCTTCCACTGTAATATAAATAAATTACATTTATATGTCTTGTGTTCCTTTTATTTGATGTTATTGGTTAATGCTTTTGATACTATATTGCACGAAAGAAGTGAAATATTGATTCACCTTACCCCCCTCTCAGTGTTTTCAATAGTGTGTATAATATTTTTTTTATAGTGAAATAAAGGTGGTTCATGATGTATTTTTTACTAAAAGTGTTTTCATTCTTGAAATTAGATTTGAGATGTAAGTCCCTTGATTGATGTCATCACATCTCCACTCACTAGAATGTTAACACATTATAAGAGTGATGCAATAGCATCTTTCATGTCTTAGTACTAACACCACTATTAATACCAATGCTATTACTTGTGGACCTAAAAGTTCCTCTATCATTGGTTAGGACTATTTTTTATTTATAACTATTATCTATAGAATTTATGGAAGCTTCCTTTAAACAAACTTGACAAAGGCTTTCTGCATGGATCTGCGACAACATATATAGGTTTGTTAAATAGCTTGTGTTCTCAAAATACAATCTGGATATTTGAGATTTTGATGGATATATCCATTGCATCATAGGATACTTGCACACCAAAAATTACCTCAACCCACATTATAGGTTTTGAATTATTGTCGCTTAAAAACTGTAGTGTTTTCAATAACAACATTTATAAATCTAATAAACAACCCATGTCACTCAAAATACAACATGGCTATTTGAGTTTTTTGGTGGAAATATGCTTCTCATCATAGGGCACATGTGCACCAGAAATCACCTCAATGCAAATAATAAATTTGGACATATAGGTAGTTCTTTAGCTACATGTGTTTCCTATATCATTAATATTCAAAGACCCACTAAAGGTCTTTCATTACTAAGGTAGTTTTCAAATATGCTCAAGTAATTCCTTGTAGAAGTATCCATTCTCTTTTTAGTTTTTTTACAATACCTTTATGCTACAAGACTTATAACAACCTTGTTACCATGGATAAACAAAAGAAAAGGTCATTTAAGATCCATTGCCTCTATTTGACCATCATCTTCACAAATTCAACCACATATATATCTATCACCACATTCCATTTTACAAATTCAGCGGGCAATAAATAATTTACATAACCATACACAACATTTCTAGAATATGTAATAAATGCCACGTTGCATATTTTAAAATATATACATATAACACTTATTTTTAAAATTGGATGCTTCCTACAATTGATGAAGGGCAAGCTATTTCCACCTAAGCATAGGCGAAGTTGTACATTAGATAGTGCTACAATTGGTCACCCCCTAGCTAGACCATGATGCCATTAGGGAACTCTTTCAGTCAAAAAATGGAGGATGAAAAATTAAAGGCCATTCTCCTTCATAACCAAAATTAACAAAGTTTTCCTTAAACTCTCTAAGCCTAAAGCCTGCACAAAGCCATAGGTGGTTTATGAGTTGGCTAACAAAGCAAAAGGGAGTCCCTTCTTTGACCCAACACTAAAATTAGATGCTTCTTACAATTGATGAAGGGTGATTCATTTTCCACCCAAGCATAGGCTTAGTTGTACATTAAATCTTTCTACAACTAACCACACCCTAGCCAAACCATGATGCCATTAGGGAACTCTTTCACTCATAAATGGAGAATGGAAAATTAAAGGCCACTCTCCTTCATATTAAAAATTAGCAAAGTTATCCTTCAAACCTCTAAACCTAGAGCCTGCTCAAAGCCATTGGTGGTTTATGAGTTAGCTAGCAAAGCACAAGGGAGTCCTTCATTGACCCAACAATCCCTTAGCGACCTCCCCTCTCAGTGCCCCCATGTTTTCCCAACAAACACCCAAAATGTAACTATCTATTCCATTTTGGGTTAAGGGCTTTTTACTCAATTTTGGTATTATAAATCAAGTTCAGCATATCTCCAAATGTTTTGCAACAAAACCAAAATGCCACCATGCATCGAGACACATTTTAGATCATTATGTGCACCTTTCTACCTTTCATCATTCTTCTTTCTAGGTCATTCATGCACCTATGCACACACCCATTCTTTTTTATTGTGTACCCACTCATGCACTTCCTTCTTTGCTACTCACTCCTACTCACTATTGCTCATTCATTTATGCACAACCTTGCATTATTCTTCCCTGATGCTCCCATCCATGTTCTTTCTTGATTGCTACTACTTGTCATTTCTTAATTGCTCATGCACTTCTGAAGGCTTTTAATCCCCAATTCTTTCATCTTTCCATCCTCCATCTTGAAATTCATGGGTCAACAGACATGTACTCTTTCCATGCCTAGTATTAATTTCTGAGTAAACCCCTCAACTACCACACTACCCTCATAATTATGGCAGGTTGATTCTTCAACCACCTGGATTCCCTCATTAAATGAGCCTCGAACAGGAGGGAATAACACAATAATTAATTCCAAAATTTAATTTTATCAACATTAGAAATTTCACTTAGCATAAATTCATCTCAACAACAAATTTTTTGCATAGCAATAGGAATTACTTTAGTAGAAAATAACTTAAATTAGCAATAGAATTCTTGTTTAATAATAAAACTTATCATAGCACCAAATAATTCCACAATTTCCCCTCTCCAATTCCACTCATGGCATTATGGTCAATGTAGGTGTTCTACCTTTTAGTGAGTTGTTTGGAAAACTTTTATTAATATAAAAATACACATGCATAATTTAATGTTCAATAAAGTATTTGTGCTACCTAAACTCAAAGCAATACGTAGTTACATTGCAATATGGGGTTCAAAAACAGGGTGTTATGTTGCCATCCCCCTTAAAGGAACACCTTCCTTAATGTCTTCTTTCTTGCTACTACACCCATCTCAACTACTCTTGTTTACTATAGCAATATACATACAGACTTTTTCAATGGAACCAACATCACAACCATTTCATATGAATATAACTTTCCATGTCCTTAGTTGTTACTTGAGCAATATCATTCATTTATCATTGTCTGGTCACCTCCATATTTCCTAGCATTCTAGCATATTCCTACATCAACAAATACACAAACACATTATAGTAATTTTATATAATAGTTGTCTAATGCATAGGAATGTTCAACTTGACTATGTAAACATGCATGTTAAGATAGTCATGTGATTATGGTTATAATTTACTTCATAAGCCTTCCATAAGTAACAAGTTCAGCTTAGTATTTCTCAAACACATTCCATGCACTCGTGATCCCAATGAGCATGTACATGAATCTTCCACAACAAAACCATATATGTCTCTTCTTCCTTGTGGTCACTTAACTTGCAATCCCAAGTATCCTTTTCTCTACTAAATAGTCCCTTGTGTGATCCATCTTGGGAAGTGTTCATCGAATAAGAAGGTCAAAGAGGAATATAGAGTCTCACATCCAAGGCATCCCTTTTGTTGGACATTGGATAAACCAACACTCCTTGTGTGTTTCACGACTATTCTTAACTTCCTATCATGGATCCATTAACTCCAACAATGCACCCATTTACGAACACCTGCGGGTTTTGGTGTAATGGTAATCATGATTCTAACAAGTGGTATCAAAGCCAAAAGTTTCAAGTTCGAATCACACTCGACTAGTGTTTGGGGGGAGATTTTTAGACATTGGATAAACCAGTGCTCCCACTGTGTTTCGTGACATGTGATTAACCGCCTCTCGTGGATCAATTAACTTTAGTGATGCATTTTTTTACTAGCACTTGTGAGTTTTGGTGTAACGATAATCGTGATTCCAACACCTTTGGCTTGATCTAACATAGCATGGCACATTTCACATAACATAATTCATGGTTATCAAGGCATATCATAGGGTTCTAGTGTCACAACAATGGCCTTTTTCCTAGGCTTTCTTGTTTCAACAACGATTATATATCGTTCTTGGTGCTCCAAGTGGCTCTGGAGAGGCTCAAGAATTGAAGTCTTTGGATTTCATCAAAACTAGGAACAAATAAAAGAGATCATCATCCTAATTTCAATGGCATATACGACACTCAAATCTGACATCGTATGTGCAAGTTATTGGCAGTCAAAGAAGCAGGACTTTTGTTGCTATCTAAATTTGGAGGCTCACTAAATTTGGAAGTCGGCTAAATCTGGTAGAACTGCTAAATTTGAGGGAAAGTAATTGAGGAACAATATGGCACTTAACGGAAGCCAAAGCTGGTCAAAATGTTGAACAATTAATTTTGTTGGTAATCCCTAAAATTCCAGTAGACGGTTTTATATATATATACATACATATAATGTTGACAAACTTGTAGACCCTCCATTACAACGTCCAACCAATTGGGGCCTAGAGGGACTTGAACCTGCACCAGTTGGGGTCGGCTTGCCAACCGGTGGCCCCATATTGAAATACACCAACCCAAAACCCACAAACCAACACGACGATTTATTTAAAAAAAAAAAAAAAAACTAACTGATATGTTAGTTGGAGCATGGGCGAGGTCTGACCCCAAGTCTCTTCCAACCAAATGGAAGATGATTGTTGCTGGGTCAAATAGTCACGCTTTGTTATTTCTGCCAAAGAAAAATATTAAAAGCTCAACCATTTTTCCATATGGGGGAGACCAACGAAAGTTGAGGAGTTGATCCATGTACGAGAGTGGAACCTCAACACAATGACCAGGAACCCAACACCTATGGAACCATGGACAATGGAACCATGACCCTGTGGAACCCTGACGCATGGAATATTTTGATGTTGTGAGGAATCTTTTAGATTCCTTGGAGGCCCAAAATTGACGGTGACAAAATGGAGTCAAATTTATACTCAGATTGCTCATAATTTCGCTAGGAATCTGATGGTGTAGATGGTTTTCTAATGTTAGTAACTGATTTTCTAGAGGCAAAACCTTGAGCATGGAACCTTGATGCAAGAATCTGCAATGAATATTTCGGATTCCTTGGAGGCCCCAGATTTGACAGTTTCAAAACGGGGTCAACTTTATACTCAAATTTCACGATTTTTCGCAAGTATCACGATGGCACAAACCGTTTTAGCATTTAACCAGGCGATTTTTAGGCCATCATCAGGTTGGGAGGTATATTGATGCATTTGACCATTTTGCTTCTTTTTGTTTTGGCAAAAGGATGGATGTATGTTGCAGGTTTTGGTGATATCTATACGCTGCAATAGGATAGCGAGAACTAAAACTAAGCAGGAAATTCATCATTTTAGCCATTGCACAAAAACCGAGATGGTGCAGTGATGAAAGAGGGTCATATTGACACTTTGTCATAAAGTAGTCATGTTTACAACCATTGGTCTCATAATTGCAAGATGATTATGATGGTGATGAGTATAAATTGAATCTGATCAGTGAATTCAAGAGGACCATTTTGTGCCACTTTCTGTGAGAGTTCCATTTTATGCCACCTTGTGCGAGAGGACCATTTTATGCCACTTATGTGTGAGAGTCCATTTATGCCACTTTTGTGAGAGATCGTTTTTTGTCATGTTGAAGGAGAATGTCTTGTGAGCTAGAGTTCTTTGTAGAAGAACATCTCTTTGGAGAGACATGCCACTCAAAATAAGAGTTTCATCCTTTTGTTGATCGATATTTTCCCATGTACTCATCATCTTTTGCAGGGACAAATGAAGTAACCTCCCCACTCTTGACCCAGGGTCCAAAGGCATTATCCGCACTAGACGAACTTCGTTATCACATCTTGTGTTATGATTGCTTCACGGTTATTTCTTTCTTGTTTATGTTGATGGATTGTTGATGTATTGTTTTAGAGAATGTGTTGCTCATGATTTCACATGCAAATACAAGTGTCAGTAAAAGGTCTTGCATATGAAGATTTTTGTTTGAAAGTATTCACAATTTTGTTTTCGGATCAAGTGGTATTAGAGAGTTCTAGCCATTTTGCAAAGGATTGTGAATGTCATCATGGGCAGAGGATTGAAGAAGCAAGACTTCAAGAGTTAGAAGAGATTAACCATTGAATTCAAGCAGATAATGCAAAGCTTAGAAGGCTTCTACAGGATGCAGAGGAAGAGAAGTAGAAATTGATGCTCATGTTAGAGCAGGTTGTGGAGGAACAAATGGGAGAATGTTCCACTACAAAAGGAGAGTTGGTCAAAGAATATGATCAAGCATCACTAAGCAGATTGAAGGTAAGGAAAAGAAATTATTCTCATGATGTTATTTCTATTGGAAGCATTGAGATACCTATTTCAAGAACTGGCATGAGACTACTCACCAAGATGGGGTATAAAGGAGGAGGACTTGGTATTAATGGCCAAGGAATTAGTCAGCCTTTGAAGGTTGTACAAAGGCCTCAATTTGTAGAATTGGGGTACATTAAAGGAGAATGTTCGAAGGTAGCAGAAGCAAGGGATTCATCAAACAAAGAATCCAATCCATTGCCAAAACCATCAAGGAAAGAAGATGTCGAGAATACATCACAATCTTCTCATGATAGTGAGTATTCTAGGCCAAGAGCTAAGGCAATTTATTCTCACCTGATTTTGCACCGAAGACAACCAAGAAAGGTATAAAAAGTCTCAGTATTCTAATGTTCCTTTTGATTACAAGAAAATTGGTAATGATGAGAAAACTTTATGGCATAGAAAACCATGTGCATTGTGTGGTTTGAATAACCATTTTATTGCCAAGTGTTGGAAGATAATGGTAGTTAAGAAGAAGCCAAGAAATGAAGGCACTTCTCCACACCAGGGTAGGAAGAAGATCAGGAAAGTATGGAGAGAAATGAAACATTGCAACCACTGTAACAAGTAGGGACGTCAAAGAGCCACATGTTGGAAACTCCATCCAGAGCAGCAACCAAAGAAGGATCAGAATGAATCGGTGAAGGAACTAGTTAATGAAGTTGTTCAACAACTGAATTGGCTACAGAAAGAAGACCCATTAACCTAGTTGGGTTAGAGATGGATATTTTTAAGTAATTGAGCATGGCCACATTTTGTAAATCACATGTTGTGGTTATTTGTAAATGTGATGAATGTATAACGTCACTTTTGTTAGCAACATAGTGATATTTTAGCCATTAGGCTGGATGTCATTGACCATATGTGTGTTATAAACTCTTGGAAATTATGGGGTGTGCTTGGGTCTTATTTTGGTCTTGTAATTGAACATGTATTAGTAGTTATGTATTTGCATATGATACAGGTATCGATTTCATCATTATGAGTTCTGAAGTAAAAACATGAAGGAAAGGGAAAGTGGCCTATCAGATGCAGTTGTTATGCAAATCGATATTGCAGTCATGTTTATGCCTTTGAAGGACCAAAAGCTCCTCAGTGGGGAGGAATGATCCAGGTGGCCCTAGAGAGGATAAAAAATTGAAGTCTTTATATTTCATCGAAACTAGGACAAAATTGAAGAATTTGTCATTCTAATTCCAATGTTGTAGTCAGAACTCAAATCTGACTTCATATGTACAAGTTATTGGCAATCAAAGTTTCAAGTCAAAGAAGCATGATTTTGTCGCTAGCCAAATTTGGAGGTTCACTAAAATTGGTAGACCAGCTAAATCTGGAAAAACTGCTAAATTTGGTGACAACTAACAGAGTGACAATATGGCACTTAACAACAGTCATAACTAGTTAAAATGTTGAACATTTAATTTTGTCAGTGACCCCTAAAACTTTGGTGGACATTTTTTCAACTTGGGTTCAAAATTAATAAAAATTATATATATTTGTTGAGGTGGCAAGCCACCGACCAGTGGACCCGTCAACCCCTCCTAACCTATCATGTTATATGTATATACTAATATATTATGGTGGCAAGCCCACAGGCTTCTCGTTACAACGACCATGAAATTAGGGGTCAGCAAGACTTGAACCCGCACCAAGTTGGGTCGGCACTCTAATCGGCGACCCCATATTTAAATACACCAACCCAAAACCGACAAACCAACATGGCAGGTTGTTTAAACAAAAACTGACTAATATGTTAATTGGAGCATGGGCAAGGTTTGACCCTAGGTCTCCACCGACCAAACAGTGGATGGTTGTCGTTGGGTCTCTTCAAGGGAGAACTTCCAATAGAACAAAACCCCAACTACAAGTAGCTTCACAAGCTTTATTTTACATTTCTTGATCCTCATCTTTAGAGAGACAAATTTCTAATTTAAATTGGTAAGAGTTGCTATAAATATTAAATTTAAATTACTTGAAAATCCCATAACTTTAGTGATAAATTAAATTTTATTAAAATATAATCTTTTAAGTTATATTAAAT
>APFE031116290.1:78289-144382 GCA_000404065.3 Pinus taeda
ATATACAAACAAGTCAAATAATTACATCAAGCCAAACCATTGTTATCAAATATTTGATACAACAGACGTAGTAGTGGCAACCTAGTCTGCAATAGAAGATGATGGATGGTCAAGTACTACCTCAATTGTCGAACTTTGAGGTGGAGGAGGTGGATGATCTTCTCTCTTGGGAGAAACATAAGGCACATCCTCTAGCTCTAAGATGTGATCGTCAAGCGAATGATGAGGAGGTGTACTACCAGAAGGATCACCAACACCCTAACCATGATCTGATGGGGAAGTACTACTAAAAGTATCATTGACACCCTGACCATGATCCGATTAGGTAGTACTACCATAAGCATGATCACCACCCTCATCATCATGATCTGATGGGGTAGCACTGCGTGAAGTCTCATCTAACGTATTTGGTGTTGCATGCCCTGTATCCCTTCTCGATGCTAGTATTCCACTAGCTCTGATGATATGAAACATAAGATTCATCATCTCGTGTAGATAATCCCTCAAGAGATCCACGAACCTATGATCTGCGTTGATATCTCGAGCCCTCACAGGGCGGACTCCCTCCTAAACCAAAAATCTAGATAATCGGTCATAGTATTCCATCCTAAATCTTAGACCATCCCTATGGGCCTAGATTCCCACGACCCCCTGAGGATGTTCCTGACCCTCTTAGGCCTCGCCCATCTCCTCATTTTCTCCCTCCGATGGGGAAGGCAGCATGTCCCCAAGTAATGTGTTGATGTCTACAAAATATATAGTACACAACTATAATTAGACAATTTAATAAAAACAAATTAAAGGAAGTGCTAGAACAAATTTTATTCCAATTAATTAAGACAATAGAATGAAACTAGATTAATTAAAAAAAAAAAAACACTAATATTACCTCTATCATATTAGGCTCATCCGATGTGAAGAGGATTTTGGGACATTGTCTCCAATCCATACTCACATACCAAAACGGTAACATGATAAATGCATGGTCATCCTCACTAGCCAGTAGCGCCAGTGCCTAGGTAGAAATCTTGGTCAGATACTCCGACAAGCCCCTCTTGGGCATCATCTGGCCCCACATGCGCATCTACACCTCAGTAATCAACCTAGGAGGGAAACGGTCAAATGTACACATCATCTTTTGAAACCTCTCAAAAAATAAACAAAAAATCTCTAAAGCGAAAGGGAATTTCGTCCTCCCATGTATCATCGCATGACATCTATCTAAAGCCCTACAAAATTTCCTCAAAAAAATGGCATACCATTTGATACATCGTGGTACCTACATCAAAGAATCAACATAATACAAAAGAGGGAAACTAATGTGATTCCCAACGCTAGTATAGTGTGCAATGGTGGTCACTAATAATGAGAGGCACCTAATCTCCTATGCAGCAAAAGAAGCAATCCATAGTTGTCCACCATGCACCTAAAAGTCTTTGAACAGAATACATGAGCCCCAACATATCTATGAGAGTAGAAAACTTAACTCTCTATTGTAACCCCATGGGTGACATTAGGGAACTAGGGCAAATCCTCCCCTCTCCTAGATAGTTCAGTGATAAAATATATGTCCTCCTTAGAGGGCCTATACCACGTCTAAGGACTGACACATAAAACCTGCTCCTAGACACTCCACCGACGATCAGATGTGCCAACAAGATAGAGTGTGCCTTAAGGGATGTAGCCTCCTCATAGTACTTAAGAAGGCCTACATTCCTCAAGAGCACTTAGGTCGTTACACTAATAGGGAAAGGGTATAAATCCCTCTCCCTCTCTCGAGCCTCCCATGGTCGGAACACTTTGTATTGGTCTACCATTTGCTCTTGCTCCTACCATTGCTCCCTTTGTTGACGTCTCTGCTACATGATTAACATATAAAATACATCAGCCTCATACATAAAACATTAAAAAAATATTAAATGAAAAATGTATTTATACATATGGAAACATAACTTTCAATTAAAAATAAAGAAAAAATCCTCGCTACACCAAAAAAACAGAAATGCATTGGCTCAAGTGCACTATCAAACACAATTGCACCGAAGATAGTGCATACATATGTATGACACACCACTTTTGGTTCGCATGTATACATTTTCATCGTGGTGCATCTCAAACTTAAGCATCGGTGCACACATATAACATTTTCGCACCATCGTGGAACATTCATGTTATCAAGCACACCGAGCTATATTTTTTAATATTATGTGTGCAGTGCATTTGGTAAATATAAAAGGACCAACCGTAACCTAAAAATGTACACACCAACATACAATTTATAGCTCTTCCCAATCCATTTTAATTTACAAAGTGCACCACAAAAACAACAGTGCGTCAAGTTCATGCACCGAACTGTGGTGCACCCTGTAAATTTACAGTGTGCACCTCTATCGGTGCAAGCCAAAGATGTTGAATGCACCGTGCATGAAAAAAAAACAATGGACTTTTTGACCTATTTTGCAATTATAATCCTCTAAAAACAAAATTAGAGAGAAACATAGAAATTTGGTCGTCGAGGAGGCATTGTTGACACGTAATTGAGAAAAACAAGTTTCACCACCGTTTGAGAAAATTAGAAAGCCATGCGCTGAGCACGGTATGGAAGGATGGTGAGGAAGAGAAGAAATGACGGAAGGGGGCTTGTGTGAGGAAAGAGTGACATCGGTACTTTGGAGCTCTACATCATTGTCGATGGTAAAAATGAAATTTACAGTCGGTAGTTTTTTCTTTTTATTTAACTCTATTTCGGTGAGTTATTATAATGACACTGGTGCATAAAATATCCAAGAGCACCGCTTTTTTTTTAATTAAAAACCCTATATTGGTGCTCTTGTTAAGACGCATTGGGGTGTTCAAGTACATGCACTGCACCGGTGCTTTGTAGGAATATAGCACCACTTTTTTAAAAACTTAAAACCACCTAGCGGTGCTCTTTCGCAGATGCACAAGGGTGTTTTAATACATGAGCAACACATATGCTTCATAATGAGATAGCACTTCATTCTTTTAAAAATTAAAAACCCTATAGCAGTGCTCTTGTTAAGATGCACCAGGGCATTTTGAATAATTGACAACACCAATGCCCCATGGAAATATAGCACCATATTTTAAAAACCCTCTAGTGGTGCTCTTTCTAAGATGGGTTGGCGCATTTTAATACATGAATAGCACCAGTGCTTCATTGGAATATAGCACCACATTTTTTTGAAAATTAAAAATCTATAGCGGTGTTATTTCTAAGTACGCAACAGGGCATTTTACTACAAGAAGGGCATCGGTGTTGCGGGTGGATATAGCACTGATAATTTTTGAAATTTAACCTTTATCTGGTGCTATGATTAGTGTAAGCATCGGTGCGTGGTATACTATGCACGCACCAGGGCATTATAGTACTGCTTTAGCACTGGGTCATTTTCAAAGTATAGCACGGGACTGGGCAAAATGAATTTTACGACCGAGATTTTTGTAAATTTAACCCTTTTCTGGTGCTATCAAGTAGTATACGCAATGGTGCTCTTTATTATTTAGCACACCATTTTTTTTAATAAATCTACCATGGTGCACCATGTTTTATTAAGCATTGGTGCTTATATGTATAGTAAAGCACTGGTGTGTTTGTATATTATAGACACACCATCAAAACAACATCTACTAAAACATCCACCCACCCACCTTTGTTGGTGACCTCTACTACAAATAGATTTTTGGGCTATTTTTATAGGGGTTTCCGCAAAAACCTCCAGTAGAAGGTATTTTCCTTGTAGTGTGTAATTGAACATGTATTAGTAGCTACATGTTTTCATATGATATAGGTGTCAGTTTCATCATTATGAGTTCCCAAGTATAAACATGAAGGAAAGGGAAGGTGGCATGTTGAGGCAGTTGTTATGCAGATCGAGATTTTAGTCATGTTTATACTTTTGTAGGACTGAAATCTCATCAATGAGGAGGAATGATCCAGGTGGCTCTTCAGAGGCTCAAAAATAAAAAAATAAAAAACATCAAATTTCATAAAAAAAACCAGGGTCAGATCGAAGAACTCATCATCCTTATTCCAACGGTGCAAACGACACTTAAATCTAACTTCATATGTGCAAGTTATTGGCAGTCAAAATTTCAAATCAAAGGTGCAAGGATTTTGATGCCAGCTAAAGTTGAAACATAACTAATTTTTCCAATCTGACTAAATCTAGTGGAACCGATTAAATTTGGTGGAAACTAATAGAGCAACAAATTAGTGCTTAACGATAGTCGGAACTGGTCAAAATGTCACCTAGTTAATTTTGCCAGTGACCCCTCGAAATCTGGTGGATAGTTTTTAAATTAGTTTTATTTAATAATAAAAAATATAAAATGGGGTGGAAAGCCACCAACTATGCCAACCCTAGTCCACATATAAAAAAAAATAGTCAAAATTGGCTTGGGGCCCGTAGGCTGACCCTGAGACCCCACCCAACAGTTAGCAGCCACTATAATATACCGGATCGACGGGAATCAAACCTGTGTCGGTCATCAGTCGTCCCACCCAACAAGTGGCCCCCAATCCAAAAACAAAACGTTGAATGCCAAAAATTGACATGGGCGTGGCTTGAACCTAGACCGTCGGACCAATAAACGACCCCAAATTTATCGCCAACCATTATGCCAGGTGGTCAGACTTTGTTAAGTCTATCACCCACATATTACTTAAACTTGGAATTTTTCCCATTCAAGTAGCGAAGGCCACGGTAAAGGAACTATGATGTAGGTACACATACCGAGGGCAGAACAATGAATGACGGAACCTTAACCTTGTGGAACCTTGACGCGAGAGAATCTTTAAGATTCCTTGGAGGCCTAGAATTGGCAGTGACTAAATGGGGTCAACTTTATACTTAGATTGCTCAGAATTTTGCAAGGATCGTGATGGCATAGTCAGTTTTGAAATTTGAGTAGTCCATTTTATAGAAGCAGAACCTTAAGAGTGGAACCTTTATGCAGGAATCTACAAGGAATCTTTTAGATTCCCTAGAGATCTAGATTTGGTAGTTTCAAAATGGGGTCGTTTTTATACTCAAATTTCACGATTTTTTGCAATAATCATAATGGTGTAGTCCACTTTAGCATTTGAGCAACCAATTTTTAGCCCAATGTCAAATTGGGAGATATAATGATGCATTTTGGCCACTTTACTTGTTTTTATTTGGGCGAAATGATGGATGTATGTTGCAGGTTCTGGTGATATTTGTATGTTGCAGCAGGAAAGTGAGATATGAATCTTTGCAGGAAATTCATATTTTTAGTCATTGCACAAAAATCGATATGGTGCAATGCTAAAAGAGGGCCATGTTGACACTTGACAAAAAGTGGTCATGTTTAAAGTCATTGGTCTCATAATTTCAAGATGATTATGATGATGATGAGTATGATTTGAATATTAGCAGCGGATTCTAGGGAACTTTTTGCCACTTATGTGAGAGTCCATTTTTCCACTTTTGTGAAAAGTCATTTCTTTGTCTTGATTAAGGAGAAAACACTATGGGTGAGAGTTATTTGTAGGAGAACGTCTCTTGGTAGGAGAGACATTTCCACTCAAGATGAGAGTTATATCCTTGTGTTGACAAAGATTTTCCATGTACTCATTATATTTTTTCTGAGACTAATGAAGCAACCTCCCCACTCTTGATCCAGGGCTTGGAGAAGTACTCCACTCTAGATGAACTCCATTTTTACGTGTTATCTTATTATTACTTCATGGTTATTTTCTTCTTGTTTATGTTGCTAGAGTATTGTTTAGAGAATGAATTTCTCATGTTTCACTTGCAAATATAAGTTTCAGTAAAAGGTCTTGCAGATGAAGATTTTTGTTTAAGAGTATTCATAAAAAAAAATCGGATCAAGTGGTATTAGATTTGTCTGACCATTTTTCCAGGGATTGTGAATGTCATTATGGGAAAAGGATTGAAGCGAGCAAGACTTCAAGAGTTGGAAGAGACTAACCATTGAATTCAAGCAGAGAATGCAGAGCTTAGAAGGATTCAACAAGATGCAAAGAAAGAGAAGCGGAAATTGAGGCTCATGCTAGAGCAAGCAGTGGAGGAACAAATGAGATAATGTTCTACTACAAAGGGAGAATTGGTCAAAGAAGATGGCCCAGCATCACTGATAAAATTAAAGGTAACAAAAACTTCTTCTTCTCATGATGTTATTTCTATTGGGAGCATTGAGATACCTATTTCAAGAACCAGCATGAGACTCCTCACAAATATGGGGTATAAGAGAGGAGGACTTGGTATTAATGGCCAAGGAATTACTCAACCATTGGAGGTTGCAAGAAGTCCTCAATTTCTAAGATTTGGGTATATTAAAGGAGAATGTTAAAAATCACATCACAATCTTCCTGTGATAGTGAGAATTGTAGAGGAAGAGGTTAGGCAAGTACTTATCACCAGGTTTGATCCAAAGACAACTGAGCTAGGTATAAAAGTTCTTGGTATTCTAATGTTCCTTTTGATTACGAGCAAATTTATAATGATGTGCAACACTTATAGCATAGAAAACCATGTACCTTTTTTGGTTTGAATAACAATGTTGTTTCCAAGTGTTGGAAAAGAATGGCAGTGAGGAAGAGGCCAAGACATGAAGACCCTTCTATGCATCAGGGTAGAAAGAATGCCAGGAAATTCTGGAGGAAGAAGAATTTTTGCAACCATTGCAACAAGGGTGGACATCGAATATCCACATGTTGGAAGCTCCATCCAAAGAAAGACCAGAAAGCACCTGTGAAGGAACCAACTAATGAAGCAGTTCAACGAGAAACCAAGCTACTAAAAGGAAACCCATTAACCTGGTTGGGTAAGCAAGGGGTAAATTTTCTAAGTAGTCTGGCATGGCCACCTTTGTAAATCACATGTTATGGAAATGTTTGTAAAAGTGGTCAAGTGTTTGCGATCACTTATGAATGCAACGAGATGATATTTTGGCCTTTTATTTGGATAACAAAGGGTTTGGTTTATGATGTAAACATGACCATGAGTTTGTTATAAACTCTTGACAAGTATGGGGTTTTCTTCGGTCTTGTTTTGGTATTGCAATTGAACATGTATAGGTAGCTACAGGTTTTCATATGATACGGGTGTCGATTTCATCATTCCAAGTTCTGAAGTACAAAGCTGAAGGAAATCGAAAGTGGCCTATTAAAGACAATTATTATGTAGATCAAGATTGCAGTCATGTTTATGCTTTGGGAGGACCAAAATCCCCTCAGTGGGGAGGAATGATCCAGGTGGCTCTGGAGATGCTCAAAAATCAAAGTATTCAGATTTCATCAAAACCAGGACCAAATTGAAGAGCTCATCTTCCTAATTCCAATGGCGCAGACGACACTAAAATTTGACTTTGTACGTGAAAGTTATTAGCAGTGAAAGATTCAAGTCAAAGGAGCAGGACTTTTGTCACGAGCTAAATTTGGAGCATAACTAACTTTGGAAGTTTGACTAAGTCTAGAAGAATCCACTAAATTTGGCCACAACTAGCTGAGCGACAAATTAGTGCTTAACAGCAACTGAAACTGATCAAAATGTCACCTAGTTAATTTTGTCGATGACTCCTCGAAATCCAGCAGACAATTTTTAAATCAGTTTTTTAAATTAAATTCAAAATACAAAAATGGGGCAGGGGGCCACCGACACCGCCAAACCTGGTCCACATAAAAATAAAAATATTTAAAATCGGTTTGAGGCCCGTAGGCTGACCGTAGGACCCTGTCCAACGACTAGCAGCCACTGTAATATACACGGTCAACAAGAATCAAACCTGTGACGGTCGCAGGCCAGCCTGCCCAATGAGCGGCTCCCAATCCAAAAACAAAACACTAAATGCCAAAATTTAACACAAGCATGGTTTGAAAGTGGACCATCGAGGTAACAAATGGCCCCAAATTTATCTGACAATTGTTATGCTAGGTGGTCAAACTATGTAAACTTCGCTACCACATATTACTTAAACTCGCATTTTCACTCATTCAAGAAATGAAGGCCACAGTTAAGGAACCATGATGCAGGCGCGTAGACTAAGGTTGGAACCCTGACCCTATGGAACCTTGACACAGGATAATCTTAGAGGAATATTTTAGATTCCTTTGAGGCCTAAAATTGACAGTGACAAAATGGGGTCAACGTTATACTCAAGTTGCTTAGAAATTTGCAAGGATCAAGGTGGCGTAATCCATTTTAGCATTTGAGCAACCAATTTTCTAGAGGTGGAACCTTGACCATAGAACCTTAATACAGGGGTCTGCAAGAAATATTTTAGATTCCCTAGAGGCCCAAATTTGGCAGTTTCAAAATGGGGTCTTGTTTATACTCAAATTTCACGATTTTTTGCAAGGATCACAGTTGCGTGGTCCATTTTGGCATTTGAGCAGTGAATTTCAAGCCATCATCATATTGGGAGGTATAATGATGCATTTTGGCCACTTTCCTTATTTTTATATGGGTGAAAGGATCAATGCAAGTTGCAGGTTCTAGTGATCTATGTATGATGCAATAGGACAACCAGATCTAAATATTTGTAGGAAAATTATCGTTTTAGCCATTGCACGAAAACTAAGATGGTGCAGCGCTGGAAGAGGGCCATGTTAACACTTTGGTAGAAAGTAGCCATGTATACAACCATTGGTCTCATAATTTCGAGACGATTATGATGATGATGAGTATGTTGTGAATCTGATTAGTGGATTCAAGGGGACATGCTACCACTTATGTGAGAGTGTCCATTTATGCCACTTTTGTTAAAAGTCATTTATTTGTCTTAATTAAGGAGAAGACTTTGTGGATGAGAGTTATTTGTAGGAGAACGTCTCTTGATAGGAGAGACATTACCACTCAATGGGAGAGATTTATCCTTGTGTTGATGAAGATATGCCATGTACTTAATATATTTTTGTTGAGACTAATGAAGTGGCCTCCCCACTCTTGACCCAAGGCCTGGAGGCGTAGTCTACACTAGACAAACTTCGTTATCACATGTTGTTGTATTATTGCTTCATGGTTATTTGCTTCTTGTTTATGTTGTTGGAGTATTGTTTAGAGAATGAATCGTTGATGTTTCACATTCAAATATAAGTGTCAGTAAAAGGTCATGCAGATGAAGATTTTTGTTTAACAGTATTCACAAAAAAATTCCAAACCACTATAAGAGCTTGATAAATCCAAAATACAGAGTCAAAATAGATCTATGTTGATTCTTATAATATATATATATATATATATTTAATAGTTTTATTTTTTTTTAAACCAAACTGATAATTTTGTATTTTATATGCAAGTTTATGCCTAGATATCACAACAAATGCATTAGATAGTGCATAACTATATTTTCAAAAAAAAAAAAATCCTTATCCAACAAAACTACAAATTTTTTGCAAAGGGACCCCAAACCAGAAAACCAAAAATAGGGTTTTGTAGGTATATACTTTACAAAACTGACCCACCAAAAAATAATTTTTTCATGTCATACTATAATTGATTGATAATTCAATCATTCATAATAGTGAAATGCCCATCCATTTAACTCTAAGGAATAGGACATGGCTTGACTAAACCATTGATTTTTAAATCTCCCAAACTTAGTTTACACCATTTATTAGCACATAAGTCCACATTTTTATTGAGATCATGGAGAACATGGAAATATGATATTGAAGACAACCCTTTCACTACTTTCCTAATTTTTTCATAACACTCTATGATGTTTTTTCCTTCGAAGAGGGGCCCTTCACCAAATTTTGAATAAGGAGAGAGTCTCCTGAAACAATAAGAGAAGCTAATTGAATCCCCTCGTAGAGGGAATAAATTTTAGCTTTGTTGTTTGTCATGGATCCTAAACCCAATGAATACTTTGTAATTTTAACTTCCTTGGGGCCATAAAGCACGCCTTCCCCTCCTTCCACCCCTTCTTATTTTTAATGTTATTAAAAACATGATAATATAAAAACATATATTCTCGACATTTTCTTGACATGTTTATTAATTTTAATGTATATGCATAGAATCTATTTTATAGATATTTAAATCTTTATATATTTATTAATTAAATGTAAATATGAAGTTCTTAAATATCATGTTAGTATTTATTCACTCTATGGTAAGATGGATCTTAATTTCATACTACTAGATGTCACATAAACACTAGTTGTGGGAAAATTGGGGAGAAGGAAGAAGATGGTGGATCTATCACCTTTTGAGATTGAGGATGATTTTGATTGGTCAGACCAATCTTTGTTCCACAGTGATGAGGAGTATATCCAATTATTGCAACAACAAAGAACTCAAAACAAGACCTTTTATACACCAAGAAAGAAGTGTGTTTAAATGTGGATCTTAGGAGGAATCCCAAGTTAAGGGGTCTCATTATGAAATATGGAAGAACCTAATGATTAGCTCTATGGTAAAGGAAAGGAAAGAAAAGAAAGGCCCTAATAACCCGTCAATAAGGAAAGAAAATAACCCTAATGTAGTTATTACTGTCACACCAGAACCCTCATCCAAGGCACATTCAGGTGAACGAGGTCTTGGTTCTAAAAGTGTAGAAGTAGTTGAAAAAACACAAATTTCTAGTGGTATTCCCCCATATCTTGGTTCAAAAAGTGTTGAAGCAATGGTAAAAACACAAAATTCCAGTGATATCCCCCATAAGTTTATAGGGAGTGGCAAAAAGCCAAATGTTTCAAGGCACGACAAGATAAATTTAAAATGGTTCTTTGTTTTTATGTTGATCTAGAGAGAACAAAGTTTATGGGTGAACACACTCTTGTGGGACGCTTTTGGAAAATAAAGGTGTCAAGATAAGAGCTCCAATTATGGATGTCAAAGGTGTGGTCTCATAGACTAGGTTATATTCCTTATCTATATTAATTAACTAAAGGATGGTTGATTTTAATCTATAAATCTAAGAAGGATGCAAAGTTTTCTTTTAAATGGGATTTGGTTGAAGGGGTTGAATAGTTAGGTTCTTAAAAGGTGGACGCCTAGCTTCAATTTACGAATGGAGTTGTTCTATATCAAGCACATTTGGGTTTTATTCCTTAGTTTACTTATATAGTTTTGGATCCAAATACCTTTAGAAGCTCTATGGAATCTGGTGGGCATAAAATTGTTTGTAGAAAATGATCTAAATACCTGGGTTGAAAAAAGGTGTGTCAGGGTCCTTCTTGAGTTATATGTTAGCAGGACTGATCCCAGATGTAATAGCCTTGGGATAAAAGTTCATGTAATAAAGTTAATAAGGGAAAAATAAGACCAAGGTCATGGGACACGTATTCCAATCTAACTGTTGAGCTAAACATCATAGTGGGTGTTCATTTGGTTTATTATGGCTAAGGGAAATTTCCAAAGGCTCTGAAAAGGAAAAGAGGCATTAATTGGCATTTTATTTATGAAATAAGGGAAAAGGGAGGTGAAAGGTCACAGGTCGCATCTAAGGAGGAAATTGAATGAAAATAGAGGGAAAATGAAGAAATTAGAGGCATCAATAATAAAAAGACATAAGAGGAAGAGTTTGGGGCCTTTTTTCAGTGGGCTTTTGGAATTGGTTCCAAAGAGGAGAAGAGCACCAAGAGAGGAAACCAAGCAAGGAAAGCAAAGCAAGGATAAGGAAGGCAAAGGAAAGCAAGGATCATGCAAGGAAAAGTTGGATCAAGTAGCTTCAGTAGGAATACTTGCAGGTAACGGGTTGCATGTATGACTTCCTCGTTGGTTTTGGCATGCATGGTATATGCACGTATGTATTTGGTTTAATTGTTGTAATTGGAATGGTTTTTGTCAGGTTTTGAACATGGTTTCACCCTTGCCTTGCAATTTTTGAATAGCCATGGTGTGAAGGGATTCATTCTTGGTTGAGCTTTGGATTGCTAGAAGGTTTTTGGATCCCAAATGTTGGGGTGGAGATGGTTTTCTCTAGGAAGCCCTCAACAGGTTGGTGGAGACATGAAAATTCCTCAAGGGATGGTGAATAAATACTGAGGCATTCAAGCTCGGTTTGGTTTTGTGATCTCGGGACTAGTTTAGGTGAGATCACAATAGGGGGAGGGTGGAGGTGGTTTAACCTATGGATTCCCTTAGTTGCCTATAGATTGGTTTATCCCATGAGATCCCACATTCATTCTTGGAATATGGCACGGGGGTGACTGGATAAAAGAAAGATTTTTTACAGCCCGATCTATGGTTGGGTGGTACGTGGAAGTCCCTAACTTGGTTGGCTTTTGCATATGTGAATAAGACCTAAGTTCCCTGCGTATTTAATGAGTAATTATACTTGTTATCATGTAGATTTAATGGTTATTCTATTATTATTATTTATCTCATTATAAGCATGGTTTTATGACAAATCCAAGTTGTGGCTCTTATCATGTATTTACTTGTAAATAACTCATTACTGAATGCATGACTTAATGGTTTTTATTATATCTATTATGAGAGGGTATTAGTCCTTGTTTTTAAACCTCAGATAAGTTTCAGATCTCTATGTTCAGATATGCATTCATGACCTGTAGATCTCATGTTCTCAATGTGTTTTACAAAATGAATTTCATGGTTAGACCGGGTTAGGTCAAGTACTTGTCTAATTTTTGTGTTAAAAGCTTTGTCTATATGTCCTACATCATTCTAGAAATTTTCATCAAGTTCTGGGCAGTGGTCTGGTGACTAGCCCTGAAAAAGTGGCTTAGATCTCATGGTCGTTGGCACAAAATTGATTGAAAAATTTTACAATCATTGGAATGCAAGATCATGAGAGCGACTAAAGGGTCTCAGCTGCTGGCTTGCCTTCTCATGGGAGTGACTAAAAGCCCAGGGTCAGCAAAAAGTTAAGTTAACTCAGGGGTTGGGCACCTTGACTGCTTGGTCATCGACTCTTGGGGGTCCTGTAGCACCTAAGGGAGGTTAGTAAAGCATTGGTTTGTTGAATCCATTTCCTTAAAGTGGTCTAAGAGGTTGAGTCATGTCATAGTAGCCCTCAGCTCATGTTTACCTAAAGCAAGCCGGTGAAAGTGGGTAGATATGGGAGGTGGTGTTACAGAGTGGTATCAGAGCATGGTTCAAACACTTGGACCTGATGGGCTAGATGCATGTGGTTATGCATGCATTTTCATGGTTATGGTTGTCATGCATGAGATCATGGTATGCAGTTGGTTTTGTCATGAATGATGTTGGCATATTGATATGATTATGATTATACATGTATCTTGCTAATGTGGACTAATTTTGCAGATGAGATAAGCCTGCCTTGAACATCATTGAGGTGTGATTTTAGTTATGGTATCTATTTGGTTTATATGACATGGTGTACTTGCAGGAAGAAGAGAATCAAATATGATGAGAAAAATGGTGGACTACAGTTCACGTGAAGTCCCTACATATCAGTTGGGTAGCAAGGATATGAGTACTCTCCTGATATAGAAGACACATTGAGGAGTTTGAGGGCAAATATAAGAAGTTGTAAGGTAGAAAATGACAGGTTGGTTGAGGCACAAGAAAGACATGCAAGGGCTCAGGAAAAGCAAGAAGAGGTCAGTGTAGTCATCCTTCAAAGTTTGTCAGATTTACAGAGACAAGGAAAAATAAGGATTAGTCAAAATAAAGAAGAGAAGAATAATGGAGCCTATGGTAGCAAGTCTCAATCAGGCTACAGTTTGGATAGAGGGGACAGATTCAGAGGTGGCAGATCATTGGATACACATGATAGGAGGAATGGTATGTATGGGTATCATTCTAGTTCCTCGTCAAGGAGACATCGTCATCATCACCACCATCATCCTTATAGGAGGAGTGAGCACTTTCCTAAGGAGTTCAAGAAAGTCAATCCCCCTAATGATGGAGAGATGAAGAAGTCAGAAGATTCAGAAGTATGGTTGCTTGGGATAAAGAAATTCTTTAGATTGCATAACTATTCAGAGAACTTGAAAGCCAAAATAGCCACCTCCAATCTTAAAGGGAAAGAAAATATCTGGAGGGAAGATGTGAAGAATGTTAGTGGCATTCGAAAACAAGAGTTGATTTGGGATGAGTTTGAGAGACACTTCAAGAAGAAGAATTTATCTTAGAGGTATTATGATGAAAGAGCTAAGGAGTTTTATGAGCTGCAGATGGGTTCTAACTTGAAAGATGATGAGTATACTAGTAGATTTCTGAATTTGTTGAGGTATGTGCCTTACCTCAAGGATGAGAAGGCAAAGATTTAAAGATTCATCATTGGGTTACCAGTAGTATATAGACACTGAATTGAGTTTGATGAGCCACAGTCACTGGAGAAAGTTATAAGGAAACTAAAGCACTGTTATGAGCAGTCAAAGTGTAAAGTTGAGCCTAAGTGTGAATTGAAGGGGAATGAGAAATTAAAAAGGAAGTTGCCACCAAAGAGGGGAATGCCTCAGGATGCAAGTGAGAAAAAGAATGTTGTTCCTTACAATAAGTTTAATGGAGTTGACAAGGGACATGGGTCCTAGCCTGGAGAGCAGAAAAATAGAGGTGATGGTAAAGGACCATTGTAGTGTTGGATATGTGGAAAAGATCATCACCAAAAGGATTGTCCATTATACTAGGGTGGAAGGCCTCAGATATTTAGTGCTCAGGAGGCTTAGATAGTTGGGGATGTTGGCCATCACGTTCCTCGGATTTATGCAGTTGTGGGAAAGAAGCAGGCAAATCACCAGTCGTCCATTAATGAAATGGAAGGTAAGATTTGTGGTCAAGTTGATTCTATTTTGATTGACCCTGGATCTAATTATTGTTATGTTAATCTTGACCTGGTGGATAAGTGTGTTTGAGAAAAGAAGTGCATGCAGAGTCTTAGTTGGTGCAGTTGGTTGCAAGTACTGAGAAGAGAGTTTATCAATGGGTAAGAGCTTGTGCATTTGAGTTGAATGGTATGCATGCACTTTCATGGTTATGGTTGTCATGCATGAGGTCATGGTATGTAGTTGGTATTGCATTGAATGATGTTGGCATATTGATATGATTATGATTATACATGTATCATGCTAATGTGGACTAATTTTGCAGATGAGATAAGCCTCCCCTGAATGTCATTGGGGTATGATTTTAGTTATGCTATCTATTTGGTTTATTTGACATGCTATACTTGCAGGAAGAAGAGAATCAAATATGATGAGCAAAATGGTAGACTACAGTTCACGTGACTCTCCCTACAGATCAGTTGGAAGGCAAGGAGATGAGTATTATCCTAATATAGAAGACAAATTGAGGAGTTTGAGGAAAAAGATTAGAAGTTGTAAAGTAGACAATGATAGGTTAGTTGAGGTAGAGGAAAGACTTGCAAGGGCTCAGGAAAAGTAGGTGGAGGTCAATGTAGTCATCCTTTAGAGTTTTTTATATTTGCAGAGATAAGGACAACTAAGGATTAGTCAAGAGTAGGAAGAGAAGACTAATGGATCCTATGGTAGCAGGTCTTGGTCAAGATATAGGTTGGATAGAGGAGACACAATCAAAGGTGGCAGATCATTGGATACACCTGATAGGAGGGCCGGTATGTATGGGTATCATTCTAATTCATCATCTAGGAGATGTCATCATCATCACCACCATCATCCTTATAGGAGGAGTGAGTACTTTCCTGAGGATTTCAAGAAAGTCAAGCCCCCTACATTTGATGGAGAGATGAAGAAGTTAGAAGATGCAAAAACGTGGTTTCTTGGGGTAAATAAATTAATCAAATTGCATAACTATATATAGAACATGAAAGCCAAAATAGACACCTTCAGTCTTAAAGGGAAACTATATATCTGGAGGGAAGATGTGAAGAATTTCAGAGGCATTCGAGAAGAAGAGTTGATTTGGGATGAGTTTGAGAGACTCTTCAAGAAGTACTTATCATAGAAGTATTATGATGACATAGATAAGGAGTTTTATGAGCTGCATATGGGTTCTATAACAGATGGTGAGTATATTAGCAGGTTTCTGGAGATGTTGAGGTATGTGCCTTACCTCAAGGATGAGAAGGCAAAGATTCAAAGGTTCATCAGTGGGTTGTCAACAACATATAGAGACCGGATTGAGTTTGATGAGCCAGGCCCGCTAGAGGAAGTCATCAAGAAACTAAAGCACTATTATGAGCAATCAAAGTGTTGATCCTAAGTGTGAATTGAAGAGGAATGAGAAAGTAAAAGGGAAATGGACTCCGAAGCAAGGAAGACCTAAATATGCATGTGAGAAAGAGAATGTTGTTCCTTATAGGAAGTTTAATGCAGTTGAGAAGGGACATGGGTCTCAGCCTGGAGAGCAGTACAATAGAGGTGATGGTAATGCACCATTGTAGTGTTGGATATGTGGTAGATATCATTGCAAGAAATATTTTCCATTATACTAGGGTGGAAGGCCTCAGATCTATGGTTCTCAAGAGGCACAGATAGTTGGGGATGTTAGCCATAGGATTCCTCGGATTTATGCAGTTGTGGACAACAAGCAGGAAAATCGTCGGGCATCCATTATTGAGATGGAAGGTAATCATTGTGATCGAGTTGTTTCTATTTTGATTGACCATGGATCTATTTATTGTTATGATAATCCTAACCTAGTGGATAAGTGTGGTTTGAGAAAAGAAATGTATGCAGAGTCTTGGTTGGTGAAGTCGACTACAAGTACTAAGAAGAGAGTTCATCGTTGGGTAAGAGCCTGTGAATTTGAGTTCAATGGTATACCGACATCAACACATCTAAATGTGCTTCCATTGGGGTCATATATTATGCTTTTATGTATGGATTGGTTGTACCTCTACATGACCAAAGTAGATTGTTATGACAAGGATATTTAGTGCCTAGATGATAATGGGGAAAAGAGAATATTGCAGGGAAAAAAGAAGCCTACATCGGTGAGGATGACCACAACTATGCAGGCTAAGCACAATCACAGGAAGGGGTGTGTATTGTTTGTAGACGATATTTCCAGTGACAAGGGTAAGGTTGTTGAGGATGCAGAAATCTTCGAGAGGTACCCTGTATTGAAGCAGCTTCAGGATATGTTTCCAATAGAGATTTCAAAGTTGTCTCCTCATAGGGAAGTGGATTTGATTTGGTACTAGGAGCAGCGCCAGCATCAAAGGCACCTTACAGGATGAGCACTCTAGATTTAGTAGAATTGAATTTGCAGTTGAAGGAAATGCTTGACGAGGGATGCATTAGGCCAATTGTATCACCTTGGGGTGCACTAGTGTTGCTTGTGAAGAAGGAAGATGGTACTCTTATATTGTGAATTGACTACATGTAGTTGATCAAGGTGACAATCAAGAACTGAAGTATCCATTGCTAAGGATCAATGGCTTGTTTGACCAGTTGAAGGGAGCAGTGGTGTTCTCAAAGATTGATTTGAGATCAGGATATCATAAGGTGCGCATCAAAGAAGAGGATATCTACAAGACTATTTTCTAGACAAAGTATGGGAATTATGAGTTTGTTGTGGTTCCTTTCAGTTTGATTAATGCTCTAGCTACTTTTTGTGCTTGATGAATAGTGTGTTGAGTCCTTATCTAGACAAGTTTGTGATTGTATTCATTGATGATATATTGATATATTCTTAAAATAATGAAGAGCATGTTGAACACTTAACTACAGTATTGAGATTTCTAAGAGAGCATCAGTTGTATTCCAAGATTATTAAGTGCGATTTATGGTACATTACTTGGGACATGTTGTTTCCAAGGAAAGAAAAGTAGTGGATCTGGAAAAGATAAGGGCTATCATGGAGTGCGCAACTCCTAAAAATGTGGAATTGAGGTCATATTATTCTTAGGGATAGAAAATTGCTACAAGAGGTTCATCAGGAACTTCTCAAGAATCGCATATCCTATTACATCATTGCAGCGAAAAGGAAAGAAATTTGAATGGACGAAGGAATGTGCAGCAAGTTTTAAGTAGTTGAAATAGTTGTTGACAAATGCTCTAGTGTTAAAGATTGCAGATCTAGATAAAGAGTTTGTGGTGTGTACATATGCTTGAAAGAGAGGAATTGGTGGAGTCCTGATGTAAGAGAGACATGTGGTGTGTTATGAGTCATAGAAACTAAATGAGCATGAGTAGAACTATGCAATGCATGATATTGAGTTGGCAACGATCATCCATTTGTTGAAGATGTGAGGCACTATCTTCTTGGCAAGAGTTTTGTATTGATAAGTGATCATAGTGGGTTGAGGTACTTGTTTGACCAACCAAATCTAAATGCTATACAAGCTAGATGGTTCGCCATGCTCAATGAGTTTGATTTCGAGGTCAGATACATTAAAGGAAAGGAGAACAGGGTTGCAGATGTTCTCAGTATGACAGTGCGGGTGAACCATGTTTCAGCTATGAGCTCTTATGGGACGGATTTATAGGATCAGATCTTAAAGGTAGGACAACAAGCTGACATGTATCGGCAGCTTAGGCACAAGTTATAGCAGGGCATAGGTGATCAGGATGTGGACTATCATCTCACACCATATGGTTTGGTCAGATTTAGGCGCAAGATCTATGTGTAGGATGATATTGAACTCAAGAAGCTTATCTTGAGGTAATTTCATGTTAATCCATATTCAGGTCACCCAGGATATCATAAAGCATTGATAGTTGTGAATAATTTCTACTATTGACCGAATTTGAAGAAGGAAGTGGCAGATTTTGTTGCTATATGCTTGGACTGTCAGGAGGTGAAAGTTGATTGTAAGCACCAAACTAGTTTGTTACAAGCTATTTTGATTCTAGAGAGAAAATGGGAGGTAATTTCCATGGATATCATTACAGTTTTTTCGAGGACACCGAAGCAGCATGATTCCATCATGGTTGTGGTTGAAAGGTTAAGCAAGGTAGCTCACTTCATTCCAGTGAAGACTACTTATTTAGCTAGTGATGTGCACAAGTTTTCATCAGGCAGATAGTGAGTTTGCACAATGTTCCAAAGAAGATTGTGTCAGATAGAGAAGCTAAGTTCACTTCCAACTTTTTGAAGGAGTTATTTGTAGGTATGGGTACAGATTTGGCCTTCAATACAACTTATCATCCGGAAACAACAAGCCATAGGATTCCTCATATTTATGCAAGTATGGACAGCAAGAAAGCAGATCACCAAGCATCCATTATTGAGATGGAATGTAAGTGTTATGGTCAAGATGTTTA
The DNA here is from genome assembly GCA_000404065.3 of Pinus taeda. Classification (NCBI taxonomy): domain Eukaryota; kingdom Viridiplantae; phylum Streptophyta; class Pinopsida; order Pinales; family Pinaceae; genus Pinus; species Pinus taeda. Next base: position 97,428 of record APFE031116290.1, read on the forward strand.
TATTTTGATTGACCTTGGATCTAATTATTGTTATGTTAATCCTAACCTAGTGGATAAGTGTGGTTTGAGAAAAGAAGTGCATACAGAGTCTTGGTTGGTGCAGTTGGATACAGGCACTAAGAAGAGAGTTCATCACCGGGTAAGAGCTTGTGCATTTGAGCTTAATGGTATGCCTACATCAACACATCTAAATGTGTTTCCATTGGGGTCATATAGTATGCTTTTGGATATGGATTGGTTGTACCTCTACAGGACCAAAGTAGATTGCTATGACAAGGCTATTGAGTGCTTGGATGATAATGGGGAAAAAGAATATTGCAAGGAAAGAAGAACCCTACATTGTAGAATTGAGGCTTCTGTGATCCATCGTAGTTGTAAGAAGAGCTTCGGCGTAAATCATGTGATTTACGCCGAAGCTCTTCTTACAACCCTACATTGGTGAGGATGATCATAGATATGTAGGCTAAGCACAGTCACAGGAAGGGTTATGTAATATTTGCATTCCATATTTCCAGTGACAAGGGTAAGGATTTTGAGGATGACAAAATATTCAGGAGGTACCATGTATTGCAGTAGTTTTAGGATGTGTTTCCAACAAAGATTTCAGAGTTTTTTCATCATAGGAAAGTGGACTTTTCTATTGAGTTGGAACCAGGAGCAGTGCCAACATCAAAGGCACCTTATAGGATGAGCACTCTAGAGTTGGTAGAATTGAAGTTGTAGTTGAAGGAAATGCTTGACAAGGGATACGTTAGGCCAAGTATGTCACCTTGTGGTGCACCAGTGTTGTTTGTGAAGAAGAAGGATGGTACTATTAGATTGTGAATTTACTATAGGAAGTTTAACAAGGTGACCATCAAGAACAGGTATCCATTGCCAAGGATTGATGACTTGTTTAACAAGTTGAAGGGAGCAGTGGTGTTCTCAAAGATTGATTTGAGATTAGGATATCATCATGTATGCATCACGAAAGAGGACATCTACAAGAATACTTTCCAGACCAGTTATGAGCATTATGAGCTTGTTGTGGTTCCTTTCGGTTTGACTAATGCTCCAACTATTTTGATTTGCCTAATGAATAATGTGTTACATCCTTATCTAGACAAGTTTGTGATTGTATTCATTGATGATATGTTGATATATTTTAAAATTGATGAAGATCATTTTGAACACTTAACCGTTGTATTGAGATTTCTAAGAGAGCATCAAATGTATGCCAATCTTGCTAAGTGCATTTTCTTTCAGACATAGGTACATTACTTTGGACATGTTGTTTCCAAGGAAGGCATGGTAGTTGATTCAGAAAATATAAGGGCTATCCTGTAGTGGTCAGTTCCTAAGAATGTGGATGACATAAAATCATTCATGGGACTAGCATGTTACTAAAGGAGGTTCATCGGAACTTCTCATGGATTGCATATCCTATTACATCATTACAGAGAAAAGGAAAGAAATTTGAATGGACAGAGGAATGTGCAGCAAGTTTTGAGCAGTTGAAGCAGTTATTGACAATTGCTCTAGTTTTAAAGACTCCAAATCAAAATAAAGAGTTTGTGTTGTGCACATATGCGTGTAAGAGAGGACTTGATGGAGTCCTGATGCAGGAGGGACAGGTGGATTACTATGAGTCAGGAAAACTAAATGAGCACGAACATAACTATGTGATGCATGATCTTGAGTAGGAAGCGATCATCCATGCATTGAATATGTGGAGGCATTATCTTCTTGACATGAGGTTTGCATTCATGAGTGATCATAGTGAGCTAAGGTACTTGTTTGACCAACCAAATTTGACTTTCAGGCAAGCTAGATGGTTGGCCATGCTAAGTGAATTTGAAATTGAGATCAGATATATTAAAGGAAAGGAGAATAGGGTTGCAAATTCTCTCAGTATGAGAGTGCAGGAAAACCATGTTGCACATGTGTTCTCTTATGGGACGGATTTACAAGATTGGATCTTACAAGTAGGACAGTAGGATGACATGTATCAAAATATTAGGCATAGGTTACAACAGGGCATAGGTGATTAGGATGTGGACTATCATCTTATAGTGGATGGTTTGGTCAGATTTAGGGATAAGATCTATGTTTCGGATGATAGTGAACTCAAGAAGATTATCCTGAGGGAATATCATGTCAAGCCATATTCAGGTGACCCGGGATATCAGAAGACATTGACAACAGTGAAGAAGTTATACTACTAGTCGAACCTGGAGAAGGAAGTGGTAGAGTCTGTTGCTATATTCTTGGACTGACAGCAAGTGAAAGTTGGATGTAGGCACCGAGTTAGTTTGTTACATCCTATTCTGATTCCAGAGTGGAAATGGGAGGTCATTTCCATGGATTTCATTATACGTTTGCCAAGGACATCCAAGCAGCATGATTCCATCAGGGTTATGATTGACAGGTTGAGAAAGGTATTTCACTTCATTCGAGTCAAGACTACTTATTCAGCTAGTGAGGTGGCATAGGTCTTCATCAGGGAAATATTGAGGTTGCATTGTGTTCCAAAGAAAATTGTATCAGACAAAGATGCTAAGTTCACTTCCAAGTTTTGGAAGGAGTTATTTGTAGGTCTAGGTACAGATTTGGCCTTCAATACAACTTATCATCCACAGACATATGGACATACAAAGAGGCTCAACAGGATATTGGAGGATATGATGATGATGTATGCCATGCATCAACAATAGAAATGGGAGGAGTATTTTCCACTGGTTGAGTTTGCTTACAACAATGGTTATCAGGAGTCACTGAGGATGAGTATGTTTGGGGCATTATATGGGAAAAGTTGTGATACTCCCATTTTAACTAGAGTGATCCAGTGAGCAGGGTACTTATAGGACTAGACATGTAGGCAGATATGGAACTAGAAATGGAGGTTATAAAGAATAATTTAAAGGAAACACAAGACAGGCAAAAGAGTTATGCATATCATCACACGACATTTAAGGAGTTTGGGGAGCAAGTGTACTTGTGCATCAAGCCCAAGAAGAACTCCTTAAGGATTAAGTCATGTGCCAAGTAGGCACCTCGGTATTATGGACCTTTCGAGATCCTTGAGAGGATTGGACCAGTGGCCTGCAACTTGCATTGCCTCCAACAATGAAAGTCCATGATGCTTTCCATGTTTCATTACTTTAAATATATGCGAAAGATGTTGACCATTTATGTATTCAAGTTTTTGTGATCCATAATGAATTAAGCAAAGTCTTTTGATAGAAATCACATAAGAGAATTTTTTTGTCGACGTGTTTCGAACCAACAAGTGTGGTTCATCATCAGGACCAGATGAAGAGGCACACCATGGCAAAGGCTTAAATAGAGAGCAATGTAGAGACATAATTTCAAGTATCGGCTATATTTGAACAATAGTATTTAAATTATAATATTAATTTCCTAATAAATTAAAAACAAATATTATTAACAGCTATATTAAACGACTGGTTTTTGAAAAAATATTTAAATAGTGATATTATTTCATTAATTTATTAAAAATATTAATAGGTTACAGTGATATTAAATGACTAGTTTTTGAAAAATAATATTTAAATTGTGATATTAGTTTATTAATTTATTAAAAACAAATATTAATAAGTAACCGCTATATTAAACAGCGAGTTTTTGAGAAATAATATTTAAATTAATTTATTAAAACCAAATATTTACTAGTTTTTGAAAAATAGATTTAAATTGTGATATTAGCTTATTAATTCATTAAAACAAATATTAATAAGTAACATCTATATAACAACTAGTTTTTCGAGAATTAATATTTAAATTAATTAAAAAAAAAAAAAAAAAAAAAAAAAAAAAAAAAAAAAGCTAACATTAAAGAGGGGAGTCAAAAATTATAAAAACGAGTCAAGACCTAATCGAGATAAGATATTTGATAAAATAAATAATTAATGGAATAAAATCAAAAAATTACAAATAATTAATGGAAAAATAAATTAATAAAACAAAAATATACACAAGTCAAAAGAATATATATATTATATATATCCAAAGAAATAATCAATAAATAAAATGGGGTCAACAATAAAATATGGGGCTCATGCCCATTAAACAAATAACAAAAATACTAAAAGGAGTTAAGAAAGAATAGGATGACAAAATACAAAAAAAAAAAAATGAAGGATCAAGAAAACAAACTCTAATGAAGAATAAATCAACAACATACCATAAAAAGGATGCCAATACCTACATAGATAAACAAACAAACAAAATAAATCCCAAAAAGAAACCTCAAAAACTAGGAGGATAGGACAAGGACCCAACTTCTACTAATATTCCAACCATCATCTCTATTCAAATTATTGGATCTTTTTCCAATTTCTAGGGGCTCCCTCAATTTATGATGATGGAAATAGCTAACCCTAGCAACGACTTGGGCCTCCTCAATGCAGATGTGATGCTTAGATTTATCTCAATGCTCCACCAAAGTAGAGGAGTGGGTCCTACCATGCTTGATGTGAGCAGCATTCTCACAAATCCTTTGCTTAATCGAGCTACCAGTCTCACCAATGTAGGGAGTCCCACAAGAGCATGATATAACGTAAACACCCTTCATATCCTTGGGGTCTACTAGGTCTTTTATAGATCTAAGGGTGCTCCAGATGGTGTTTAAAGGCCTAAAGGTTGAAGCCATCTTATGCTTCCTTAGGATCCTCACAATCTTGTTAGTTGTCACTTGGAAAAAAGGAAGATGAACAGCAGAAAATCGATCCTTGGTATCTTTCTTAGCACTATGACCTCTTTCAGCTCTAAGGAAAGCCTTAGTACATTGGTGTCTACTATACCCATTATTAAAGAAAACACTTAGGAGATTCGCTTTCTCTTTCTTGAGATGGTTCTCATCATAAACTCGTAAAGCTCTAGTCGCTAAGGTGTTGAGAACACCAAGATTTTGAGCTGGGAAATGATGAGAATTAGCATGAAGGTATTTTTTCGTATGAGTTTTCTTACGATATACCTTATGAGAGAAAGAGTCGTCATCATTCCTTGATAGGAGGACATCAAGGAAAGGAAGACTACCATTACATTCAAATTCCATGGTGAACTTTATAGAACTAGATTGATTGTTAAGATGGAGGAAAAACAATTCCAAATTTTCTTTACCACGGGACCAAATGACACTAGTGTCATCCACAAACCTCTTCCACATCTTAGGCAGAAGACGAGAAGAAGCTAAGGCCTTTGATTCAAAATCCTCCATGAATAGATTAGCTACCACAGAGGAGAGGGGGGAACCCATGGCGACAGCGTAAGTTTTCTCATAGAATTCCCCATCGAATGAAAAGAAAGTAGAAGTAAGACAAATACCAACTAAATAAGTCGTATTAGGATTTGTGATGTGCTTGATGACTTTGATAGCCTCGTCGATAGGGATATTAGTGTAGAGGGAGACCACATCGAAGCTCACATGCTTGTCATCTGGATCAAGCTTGAAACTCTTTAACTCATTAACAAACGATGCAGAGTCCTTGATGAAGGATTCTATATGGTCAACAAGGGGCTTAAGATTCTGGGCTAAATATTTAGCAAGAAGATAAGTTGGCCCTCCTATCGTGTTAACAATGGGTCTTAGAGGTTCCCCTTCCTTATGAATCTTTGGCAAACCATAGATTCTGGGGGTAAGAGGGCAACTTTCAATAAGCTTATGACTGAACGAGCTAACCGAGCTACTAGCCTCTATAGCAAGAGCCACACTTTTGGAAATCTTCTTCAAGGGATCCTTGTTGAGTTTCCTGTAGCTCCCACTATTATGGAGGTGGTCCAACATCTTCCGACGATAATCATCTTTATCAAGAATAACCACAGCACCACCTTTGTTGGCTTTGAGAACGACAATATTCTAATTATTGTTCAACGATTTGAGAGCATCAAACTTAGGTTTTTGATGTTGTTCTTGGGGGGCTTTGCCTTTCTAAGGACAACCGCACAATCTTGACGAATAATATCTTTAGTGACGTCTGGTAAGTCTCTAATACCATATTCAATGTCACAGATGATATCGTTGACCGGGATCTTTCTAGGAGCAAGAGAAAAATCTAAACCTTTCTCCAAAAGACTAACGACAAGGGGATCAAAAGAAAATATAGAGAGATTGACAACCCTATTACTAGAAGAGGAAAGAAAAATAGAACAAACAATATTATCCAAGCCTAGAGACTTATTACCAAACCTATTATTATTACAATTATCATAATTGAAAACAGAGTCACTAACCTCATTAATATTATTATTATTATTAATCCAAGTGATATTATTATTATTATTATTAGCCAAACATAAATTATTATTGTTATTCCTAATATTATTATTCATATGTGAGGTGAAAATAGAGTCACTATTAGTAGTATTACTATTAAACCAATTAATATTATTATAGTTATTCAATTAAATATTATTATTAATAGAACCACTTCCACTATTTTCAAAACCAACAGAAACCAAAGAAGAATTAACAGAAAACGGACCTGAGGGAATCTGACCCGATGAATACGAGACTATTCCAGCTTCACCTTCAATGGAGGAAGGGTGAGAAACACGTCAACCCAAGATCGGAGAGCAGAGATTTTATTAGAATTAACTATGCTTCTGGAAGGACCATGAAAGCAACTAGACTCATTAGTCTACGAGATGAATTTCTCCAAGAGATTACTAAACTTCTTGGACTGCTTTACTTTCCATATTTCTTCCAGACGAGAAGATTTCAGAGCCGAGAAAGCCTCGATCCTTGACAAAAGGGGAACAAAGATCTCATTTGAAAGCTCCAAATGGAGAGACAACAAATTATGAGAAACAAAATCCAAAACCTTTCTCACCCTACCAATCTCCAAACGAACCAATGCCATGCTAGCATTAAGAAAAATACAACAACCACTAGAATTATTAAGAGGGTGCTTAATCTGAGCGAATGGAGGAACAAGGGAAGAATCTCTACATCGTTTTAGAAACACCAAATCTGTCTTCAACTTGGAAACCTTACGCTAGACCGTTCAATGTGATGAACTTTAATAGTAGTGGCCCTTCCACATAGGGTAGTAATTTTTGTATTCAAGCTTCTGTGATCCATAATGAATTAAGCAAAGTCTTTCGGTAGAAATCACATAAGAGAATTTTTTGGCCAATGTGTTTCAAACCAACAAGTGTGGTTCATCATCAGCACCAGATGAAGAGGCACACCATGGCAAAGGCTTAAATAGAGAGCAATGTAGAGACATGATTTCAAGTAACATCTATATTAGAACAATAATATTTAAATTATAATGTTAATTTATTAATATATTAAAAACAAATATTATTAAGTAACGGCTAGTTTTTGAACAATTATTTTAAATCATGATTTATTTGATTTTTTATTAAAATATTTATAGGTATGGCTATATTAAACAACTAGTTTTTGAAAAATATTATTATTTTAACTTTATTAACCAAATATTACTAGTTTTTGAAAATAATATTTAAATAATGTATTAGATTTTTCATTTATTATAGATATTAAATATATAACGGCTATATTAAATGTAGTTTTTGAAAATAATATTTAAATTAATTTATTAAACCAAATGTTTATAGTTTTTGAAAAATAATATTTAAATTGTGATATTAGTTTATTAATTTATTAAAAACAAATATTAATAAGTAACCGCTTTATTAAACAACTAGTTTTTTAGAAATAATATTTAAATTAATTTATTAAAACCAAATATTACTAGTTTTTGAAAAATAACATTTAAATCGTGATATTAGTTTATTAGTTTATTAAAAGGAAATATTAATAATTAACCTCTATATTAAACAGCTAGTTTTCAAGAAATAATATTAAATTAATTTTAAGGGAAAATAATCATAATAAAAAAAAAGAAAGTCTAACTTTAAACAGGAGGCAAAAATTATAGAACAGTTCAAGACTCAATCAAGACAGATCATGATAAATAAATTATTAATGTAAATAATTTATAAATTAAAAATCATTAATGGGAAAAAATAGAAAAGAAAAATATCGCAAGTCAAAGAATATATAAATATTATATATATATATATATATATATATATATATAATATATATTTATGTATATAATCATATATTGTATATATAATAATGATGATGATGATGATGGTTAACATCCGCTGAGACCAAACATTGGTCTATCGGACCTAAAGAAACAAATTAATTATTTTGATTTAAGATTTTATTCCTTTGGTCAAAAAGCTTGGAGAGAAGCCTCCCGAGCTCACTATAATTTTGACGTTGTAAAAGGCTAGGAAGGTCAGTATTGTAACAAAGATTGTGAAACTGAGATCTAATGTGGTTGTACGCGAGGCACTCTAAGAGGAAGTGGTTTTCATCCTCGATGTTCCTATACTCACATATATGGCAGATCCTTTCCATCCATGGTGTTTTAGGAACTACCCAACGACCTGTTTCACTATGGAGTTGATGAGAATTCGTTATAATCTTTGCTATATTAATTTTCTTCTTTGAGCTAGTTAAAATTGGGAGTTTATTACTTTGCTATTATATATATGATATATATATATAGAGAGAGAGAGAGAGAGAGAGAGAAATGCCACACACGCACAGAATACTATATATTATATATATATTATATATATCGAACGAAAATATTCAATAATAAAATGGTTCAACAATAAAAATGGGGCTAGGGTCATAAACAATAACAAAAATACTAAAGGAGTTAGAACGAATAGGATGATAAAATACATAAAAAACACTAAGGATCAAGAAAATAAACTCTAATGAAGAATAAATCAACAACAAATACTATAAAAAGGACATCAATACCTACATAGATAAACAAACAAACAAAATAAATCCCAAAAATAAGCCTCAAAAAATAGGAGGACAAGACAGAGACCCAACTTCTACTAATATTCCAACCGTCATCTCTATTCAAATTATTAGGTCTTTTTTCAATTTCTAGGACCTCCCTCAATTTATGATGATGGAAATGACTAACCCTAGCAACAACTTGGGCCTCCTCAATGCATATGTGATGCTTAGATTTATTTGAATGCTCCGCCAAAGCAGAGGAGCGGGTCCTGCCATGCTTGATGTCAACAGCATGCTCACGAATCCTTTGATTAATCAAGTGACCAGTCTCACCAATGTAGGGAGTCCCATAAGAGCATGGGATAACGTAAACACCCTTCATATTCTTGGGGTCTACTGGGTCTTTTATAGATCTAAGGGTACTCAGGATTGTATTTAAAGGCCTAAAGGTTGAAGCCGCCTTATGCTTCCTTAGGATCCTCGCAATCTTGTAGTGGTCCCTTGGATAAAAGGAAGATGAACACAAGAAAATCGATCCTTGGTATCTTTCTTAGCACTAGGACCTTTTTCAGCTCTGAAAGCCTTAGTATATTGGTGTCTACTATACCCATTATTAAAGAAAACACTTAGGAGATGTGCTTTCTCTTCCTTGAGATGGTTTTCATCAGAAACTCGTAAAGCTCTAGTCACTAAGGTGTTGAGAACACCAAGCTTTTGAGCTAGGAAATGATGAGAATTAGCATGAAGATATTGTTCAGTATGAGTTTTCTTACGATATACCTGATGAGAGAAAGAGCCATCATCATTCCTTGAGAGGAGGACGTCAAGAAAGGGAAGACTACCATTACATTCAAATTCCATGGCGAACTTTATAGAACTAGATTGATTGTTAAGATGGAGGAAAAACAGTTCCAACTTTTCTTTACCATGGGACCAAATGACACAAGTGTCATCCACAAACCTCATCCACATCTTAGGCAGAAAACGAGAATAAGTTAAGGCCTTTGATTGAAAATCCTCCATGAATAGATTAGCTACCACAAGGGAGAGGGGGGAACCCATGGTGACACCGCAAGTTTTCTCATAGAATTCCCCATCGAATGAAAAGAAAGTAGAAGTAAGACAAATACCAACTAAATAAGCCATATCAGTATCTGTGATGTGCTTGATGACTTCAATGGCCTCATTGATAAGGATATCAATGTAGAGGGAGACCACATCAAAGCTCACAAGCTTGTCATCTGGATCAAGCTTGAAACTCTTTAACTCATTAACAAACGATGCAGATTCCTTAACGAAGGATTCTATATGGCCAACAAGGGGCTTAAGCTTCTCGGCTAAATATTTATCAAGAAGATAAGTTGGCCCTTTTATCGTGTTAACAATGGGTCTCAGAGGTGCCCCTTCCTTATGAATCTTTGGTAGACCATAGATTCTGGGGGTTAGAGGGCAACATTCAATAAGCTTATGACTAAACGAGTTGACCGAGCTACTAGCCTTTATAGCAAGAGCCACACTTTTGGAAATCTTCTTCAGGGGATCCTTGTTGAGTTTCCTATAGCTCCTGCTATTATGGAGGTGGTCCAACATCTTCCGACGGTAATCCTTTATCAAGAATAACCACAACACCACATTTGTCGGCTTTGAAAACAACAATATTCTTATTATTGTTTAACGATTTGAGAGCATCAAACTCAGGTTTACTGATGTTGTCCTTGGGGGTCTTTGCCTTTCTAAGGACAATCACACAATCTTAACGAATGATATCTTTAGTGGCGTCTGGTAAGTCTTTAATACCATATTCAATGTCACAGATGATATCGTCGACCAGGATATTTCTAGGAGCAAGAGAAAAATTTAAACCTTTCTCCAAAAGACTCACGACAAAGCGGATCAAAAGAAAATCTAGAGAGATTGACAACCCTTTTACTAGAAGAGGAAAGAAAGTTAGAACAAACAATATTATCCAAACCTAGAGACTTATTACCAAACCTATTATTATTACAATTATCAGAATTGAAAACAGAGTCACTAACCTCATTAATAATATTATTATTATTAAGCCCAATGATATTATTATTATTATTATTATCCAAACATAAATTATTATTTCTATTCCTAATATTATTATTCATATGTGAGGTGAAAATAGAGTCACTATTAGTAGTATTACTATTAAACAATTAATATTATTATTAGTATTATTATTATTATTCAATTGAATATTATTATTAATAGAACCACTTCCACTATTTTTGAAACCAAAAGAAACCAAAGAAGAATTAACAGACAACGAACTTGAGGGAATCCGGCCTGGTGAATACGAGACTATTCCAACGTCACCTTCAAAGGCGGAAGGGTGAGAAACACTGTCAACCCAAGATCAGAGTGCAGAGATTTGATTAGAATTAATTCTTCTTCTGGAAGGACCATGAAAGCAACTAGACTCATTAGTCTGCGAGATGAATTTTTCCGAGAGCTTACTGAACTTCTTGGACTGCTTTACTTTCCATATTTCTTACAGACGAGAAGATTTCAGAGCCGAGCATGCCTTGATCCTTGACCAAAGGGGAGCAGAGATCTCATTTGAAAGTTCCAAATGGAGAGACAACAAATTACGAGAAATGAAATCCAAAACCTTTCTCACCCTGTTAATCTCCAAAAGAACCAATGCCATGCTAGCATTAAGAAAAATATGACAACCACTAGAATTATTAAGAGGGTGCTTAATTTGAGTGAACGGAGGAACAAGGGAAGAGTCTCTACATTGTTTTAGAAATGCCAAATCTGTCTTCAACTTAGAAACCCTTACGCGAGACGGTTCAAAGTGATGAACTTTAATAGTAGTGGCCCTTCCATATAGGGTAGTAATTTATGTATTCAAGCTTCTGTGATCCATAATGAATTAAGCAAATTCTTTCGGTAGAAATCAAATAAGAGAATTTTTTGGCCGACGCATTTCAAAACAACAAGTGTGGTTCATCATCAGGACCAGATGAAGAGGCACACCATGGCAAAGGCTTAAATAGAGAGCAATGTAGAGACATAATTTCAAGTAACGGCTATATTAGAACAATAATATTTAAATTATAAATATGAATTTATTAATATATTAAAAACAAATATTATTAAGTAACGGCTATATTAACATCTAGTTTGAAAAAATATTAAATAATGAATATTATTTCCATTATTTATAAAATATTAGTAAGTAACCGGCTATATTAAACACTAGTTTTTGAAAATTACTAAAAAGTTATTAAAACCAAATTTACTAGTTTTTGAAAAAATAATATTTAAAGATGATATTCAGTTTTATTATATTATTACAGATATTAACATGTGTAACAGCCATATTAAACGGCTAGTTTTTTGAAAATAATAAATGTGATATTAGATTATTATTTATTAAAAACAACTATAATAAGTACGCTGATACTAAACAATCGATTTTTGAGAGCATAACATTTAAATTTTTATTAAAACCCATATTACTAGTTTTTGAAAAATAATATTTTTAATTGTGGATATCTAGGTGATTAAAAGAATATTAATAAGTTAAAACCTCTATATTTAAACAGCTAGTTTCGTGAAATAAATTTAAATTAATTTAAAAATGTATATATAACTTTAAAGGAGGAGAGTCCAGAATTATTAAAAACGAGTCAAGACCCTAATTGAGACAAATCATTTGATAATAAAATAAATTAAGGAAATAAAATAAAATAAATAAAAATAATAATAGAAATAATAAAAATATACACAAGCCAAAAGAAATATTATATATGATATATATAGAAACACACACACACACATATATATCCAAAGAAAAATAATCAATAAATAAAATAGGGTCAACAATAAAATATGGGGCTCGGGCCCATTAAACAAATAATAAAAATACTAAAAGGAGTTAAGAACGAATAGGACGATAAAATACATAAAAAAAACACGAAGATCAAGAAAATAAACTCTAATGAAGAATAAATCAACAACAAATACTATAAAAAGGATGTCAATACCTACATACATAAACAAACAAACAAGATAAATCCCAAAAAGAAGTCTCAAAAACTAGGAGGACAGGACAGGGACCAAACTTCTACTAATATTCCAACCGTCATCTCTAGTCAAATTATTGGGTCTTTTTTCAATTTCTAAGGCCTTCCTCAATTTACGATGATGGAATGACTAACCCTAGGAATGACTTGGGCCTCCTCAATGCATATGTGATGCTTAGATTTATCTGTATGCTCCGCCAAAGCAGAGGAGCGGGTCCTGCCATGCTTGATGTCAACAACATGTTCACGAATCCTTTGATTAATCGAGTGACCAGTCTCACCAATGTAGGGAGTCCCACAAGAGCATGGGATAACGTAAACACCTTTCATATTCTTGGGGTCTACTAGGTCTTTTACAAATCTAAGGGTGCTCCGGATGGTATTTGAAGGCCTAAAGGTTGAATCCACCTTATGCTTCCTTAGGATCCTCACAATCTTGTCAGTGGTCCCTTGGATAAAAGGAAGATGAACACCAGAAAATCGATCCTTGGTATCTTTCTTAGCACTAGGACCTTTTTCAGCTCTGAGGAAAGCCTTAGTACATTGGTGTCTACTATAGCCATTATTAAAGAAAACTCTTAGGAGATGTGCTTTCTCTTCCTTGAGATGGTTCTCGTCAAAATCTAAGGTGTTGAGAACACCAAGCTTTTGAGTTGGTAAATGATGAGAATTAGAATGAAGATATTGTTCCGTATGAGTTTTCTAACGATATATCTCATGACAGAAAGAGCCATCATCATTCCTTGAGAGGAGGATGTCAAGGAAGGGAAGACTACCATTACATTCAAATTCCATGGTGAACTTTATAGAACTAGATTGATTGTTAAGATGGAGAAAAAACAGTTTCAACTTTTCTTTACCATGGGATCAAATGACACTAGTGTCATCCACAAACCTCTTCCACTCAGAAGACAAGTAGAAGCTAAGGCCTTTGATTCAAAATCCTCCATGAATAGATTACCTACCACAGGGGAGAGGGGGGAACCCATGGTGACACCGCAAGTTTTCTCATAGAATTCCCCGTCGAATGAAAAGAAAGTAGAAGTAATACAAATACCAACTAAATAAGTCGTATCAGGATCTGTGATGCGCTTGATGACTTCGATGGCCTCGTTGATAGGGATATTAGTGTAGAGGGAGACCACATCGAAGCTCACAAGCTTGTCATGTTGATTCTCCAGCTGGAGAATTCCAGAAGGAGAATTCTAGCTGAAACCTCAAAGTATATTGCGGCGGAAACAACAGATGCTCCAGAACCGCAATCAAGCAAGTTGAAGTGAAATGGAAGCACTTTGGGGTCGATGAAGCTACTAGAGATATGGTTTATCAAATGCAGACTATGTACCCTTCATTATTTGTCGGTGAAGACAAATGGGTTTTTGGTATATGCACATATTTATGTATTGTTGATATTGTAAATACCACAAAGAGATATGTTATAAAGCTCCAATAAGCAGTATCATTGTCATGTTGTCATGTTTGTCATGATGGTTTTGATTTTGAGCAAGTTGTTCATTATAAATACTGCAAAGAGCAAGGTTATAAAGCTCCATGGGAAGTATGTTTTGGTTTTCAACGATTTTGCTTGTTGTAGGTGTCATTGAACATCGAGGACAATGTTCCCCTAAGGGGGAGGGGTCTACAACAACCTTGGGTTAATAGTTCATGTAATAAAGTTAGTAAAGGCAAAATAAGACCAAGGTCATGGGACATGTATTCCAGGCTGAATGTTGGACAAAACATCCTAGTGGGTGTTCATTTGGTTTATTATGGCTATGGATAAATTGGTAAAGGCAATGGCAAATACTTTGAAAATGCAAAGAGGCATTAATTGGCATTCTATTTATGAAATAATGGAAAATAGGAGAAAAGGGATTTGAAAGGTCATAGGTTGCATTTGAGGAGGAAATTGAAGGAAAATAGAGGGAAAATGAAGAAATTAGAGGCATCAATAATAAAAAGACATTAGAGCATCAATTTGGGGCCCTTTTTCAGTGGATTTTTGGAATTGGTTTCAGAAAGGAGAAGATCACAAAGAGAGGAAAGCAAGCAAGCAAAGCAAAAGAAGGACAAGGAAGGCAAAGGAAATCAAGGATCAAGCAAGGAAAATTTGGATCAAGCATCTTCAGCAGGAATACTTGTAGGTAACGGGTTGCATTTATGATTTCCTAACTGGTTTTGGTATGTATGGTATATGCATGTGTGTATTTGGTTTATTTGTTGTCATTGGCATGGGTTTTTTCGGGTTTTGACAGTGGTTTCATATTTTCCTTAGCATTTTTGAATAGCCATGGTGTGATGGGATCCATTCTTGGTTGAGCTTTGGATTGCTGAAAGGTTTTGGATTCAAGTGAGGTGGTATCAGGAAAATCCCAAAGCTTGGGTTGGAGATGGTTTTCGCTAGGAAGCCCTCAACAAGTGCGTGGAGATAGGAAAATTCATCAAGGGATGGTGAAGGAATACTGAGGCATCCAAGCTTGGTTTGGTTTTGTGATCTCTAGACCAATTTAGGTGAGATCACGGTAGGGAGAGGGTGGAGGTGGGTTAACCTCCGGATTCCCTTGGTTGTTTATGCATTGGTTTATCCCATGAGATCCCACATTCATGCTTGGAATATGGCACGGGGGTGATTGGCTAAAAGAAAGATTTAGTTCAACCCGATCTATGGTCGGGAAGTACGTGCATATGTCAATAAGAGTTAAGTTCTCCTGATATTTCATGAGTAATTATACTTGTTATCATGTGGCTTTAATGGTTGTTCTATTATTGTTGTTTATTTGGCTATAAGCATGGTTTTATGACAAATCCAAGTTATGGATCTTATCATGTCTTTACTTTAAAATGACTAGTTAATGAATGCATGAATTAATGGACATTATTTCCACTATTGTGAGAGGGTATTAGTCCTTGTTGGTAAACCTCATATAAGTTTCATATCTCTATGTTCAAATATGCATTCATGACCTATAGATCTCATGTTCTCAATGTGTTTGACAGAATGGTTGTTATGGTTAAACCAGGTTAGTTTATTTCCTCTAAGTTTTGTGTATGTGTGTCATACATCATTCTGGAAAGTTTCATCAAGTTCTAGGCAGTGGTCTGGTGACTAGCCGTGAAAAAGTGGCTTAGATCTTGTGATCATTGGCACATAACTGAGTGAAAATGTATGTAGTCGTTGGCAAATAACTGAGTGAAAAAATATATAGTCGTTGGCACATAACTAAGTGAAAACGTATATAGTTGTTGGGATGCAAGCTCATGAGAGCAACTGAGAGCCTAGGGTAAGTAAAAAGCTAAGTTAACTCATGGGTTGGACACCTCGAGTGGTTGGTCAGCACCTAGGGGTCCTATAGCACCTAAGGGAGGTCAGTAAAGTCTTGGTTTATTGACTCCATTTCCTTAAGGTGATTTAGGAGGTTGACCCATGTCATAGCAACCCTCAACTTAGATTTACCCTGAGCAAGCCGATGAAATTGGGTGGATATGGGAGATGGTGTTACAGAGTGGTATCAGAGCATGGTTCAAACACTTGGACCTGATGGGCTAGTTGCATGTGGTTATGCATGCATTGTCATGGTTATGGTTTTCATGCATGATGTCATAGTATGCAGTTGGTATTGTCATGCATGATGTTTTCATATTGATATGATTATGATTACACGTGTATCATGTTAATGTGGACTGATTTTGAAGATGAGATATGCCTCCCCTAAACATCATTGAGGTATGATTTTAGTTATGGTATCTATTTGGTTTATCTGACTTCGTATACTTGCAAGAAGAAGAGGATCAAATGGTGGACTACAGGTCATGTGACTCTTCCTGTAGATTAGTTGGGTAACAAGGAGATGAGTACTCTTTTGATACAGCAAACACACTGAGGAGTTTGAGGGTAGAGATCGGAAGTTGTAAGGAAATACAATAACTTGTTGGTTAAGGCACAGGAAAGACAAGCATTCCTCGGATTTATGCAGATGTGGACAACAAGCAGGTAGATCACCAGGTATCCATTATTGAGATGGAAGGTAAGATCTGTGGCCGAGTTGTTTCTATTTTGATTGACCCTATATCTAATTATAGCTCTGTTAATCCTCACCTAGTGGATAAGTGTGGTTTGATAAAAGAAGTGCATGCATATTATTGGTTGGTGCAGTTGGCTACAGGTACTAAGAAGAGAGTTCATCGTTAGGTAAGAGCTTGTTCATTTGAGCTTAATGATATGCCTACATCAACACATCTAAATGTGCTTCCATTGGGGTCATATAGTATGCTTTTGGGTATGGAATGGCTATACATTGACAAGACCAAAAAGTAAATTGCTATGACAAGGCTATTGAGTGCCTAGATGATAATGGGGAAAAGAAAATCTTGTAGGGAAAGTAGAAGCCTACGTTAGTGAGGATGATCACAGCGATGCAAACTAAGCACAGATGCGGGAAGGGGTCTGTACTATTTGCATTCCATATTCCCACGGACAAGGGTAACGATGTTGAGGATCCAAAAATATTCGAGAGGTACCTTGTATTGTAGCAGTTTCAGGATGTGTTTCTAGCAAAGATTTCAGAGTTTCCTCGTCACAAGGTAGTGGACTATTTTATTGAGTTGGTACCAGGAGTAGCACCAACATCAAAGGCACCTTACATGATGTGCACTCTAGAGTTAGTAGAATTGAAGTTGCAGTTGAAGGAAATGCTTGACAAGGGATACATTAGGCCAAGTGTATCACCTTAGGGTGCACCAATGTTGTTTGTGAAGAAGAAGGATGGTACTCTTAGATTGTGCATTGACTATAGGTAGTTGAACAAGGTGACCATCAAGAACAAGTATCCATTTCCAAGGATCAATGACTTGTTTGAACAATTGAAGGGAGCAAAATTATTCTCAAAGATTGATTTGAGATCAGGATATCATCATGTACACCTCAAAAAAGAGGGCATCTATAAAATTGGTTTCTGGACAAGGTATGGGCATTATGATTTTGTTGTAGTTACTTTTAGTTTGATTAATGCTCCAACTACTTTTATGTGCTTGATGAATAGTGTTTTTCATCCTTCTCCGAACAAGTTTTTGATTGCATTCATTGATGGTATATTGATATATTCTAAGAATGAGGAAGAGATTATCGAACACTTAGCAGTAATATTGAGATTGCTAAGAGAGAATCAATTGTATGTGAAGCTTAGTAAGTGTAGTTTCTTTCAGACAAAGGTATATTACTTGGTACATGTTGTTTCCAATGAAGGCATAATAGTGGATCCGGAAAATATAAGGGCTATCATGAAGTAGGTAGCTCCTAAGAATGTGGATGAGGTTAGATCATTCACGAGGCTAGCAGGTTACTGCAAGAGGTTCATTAGGAACTTCTCATGGATTGCATATCTTATTACATCATTGCACAGAAGAGGTTTTGAGCAGTTGAAGCAGTTGTTGACAAATGCTTCAGTATTAAAGATTACAGGTACAAATGAAGAGTTTGTGGTGTTCACAAATGCTTGCAAGAGAGGACTTGGTGAATTCCTGGTGTGAGAGGGATATGTGGTGTGTTATGAGTCATAGGAACTAAATGAGCACGAGCATAATTATGTGATGCATGATCTTAGTTGGCAGCGATCATCCATGCATTGAAGATGTGGAGGCATTATCTTCTTGGCTTGAGGTTTGTATTGATTAGTGACCACAGTGGGTTGAGGTACTTGTTTGACCAACTGAATTTGAATGTCAAGCAAGCTAGATGGTTGGCCACGCTCAGTGATTTTGAATTCGAGATACGATACATTAAAGGAAAGGAGAACAAGGTTATAGGTTCTCTTAGTAGGAGAGTGCAGGTAAACCATGTTGCAGTTGTGAGATCTTATGCGACGGATTTACAGGATCAGATCTTATAGGAAGGACAACAGGATGACAGGTATCAGCAGCTTACGCATATGTTACAATAGGGCACATGTGATGAGGAGTAGTGGATCCAGAAAAGATAAGGGCTATCATGAAGTAGGTAGCTCCTAAGAATGTGGATGAGGTCAGATCATTCACGGGGCTAGAAGGTTACTACATGAGGTTCATTAGGAACTTCTCATGGATTGCATATCTTATTACATCATTACATAAAAGAGGAAATAAATTTGAATGGATAGAGGAATGTGCAACAAGTTTTGAGCAATTGAAGCAGTTGTTAACAAATGCTTCGGTGTTAAAGATTGTAGATCCAAATAAAGAGTTTGTGGTGTTCACAAATGCTTGCAAGAGAGGACTTGGTGTATTCCTGATGTAGGAGGGATAGGTGGTGTGTTATAAGTCATAGGAACTAAATGATCACGAGCATAATTATGTGACGCATGATCTTGAGCTGGCAGCGATCATCCATGCATTGAAGATGTGGAGGCATTATCTTCTTGGCAGGAGATTTGTATTGATTAGTGATCATAGTGGGCTGAGGTACTTGTTTGACCAACAGAATCTAAATGTCAGGCAAGCTAAATGGTTGGCCACGCTCGATGATTTTTAATTTGAGATAAGATACATTAAAGGAAATGAGAACAAGGTTATAGATGCTCTTAATAGGAGAGTGCAGGAAAACCATGTTGCAGTTGTGAGCTCTTATGGGACGGATTTACAGGATCAGATCTTATAGGCAGGACAACAGGATGACAGGTATCAGTAGCTTATGCATAGGTTACAATAGGGCACAAGTGATGAGCATGTGGACTATCATATCACACCAGATGGTTTGGTTAGATTTAGGGACATGATCCATGTGTTGGATGGCAATGAACTCAAGAAGCTTATCTTGAGGGAATTTGATGTTAAGCCATATTCAAGTCACCCAGGATATCTGAAGACATTGACAATTATGAAGAAGTTCTACTACTAGATTCATATGAAGATGGAAGTGGCAGAGTTTGTTACTAAATGCTTGGACTACTAGTAAGTGAAAGTTGAGTGTAAGCACACAACTAGTTTGTTATAGCCTATTCTGATTTCAAAGTGGAAATGGGAGGTCATTTCCATGGATTTCATTACAGGTTTGTCGAGCACATCTAAGCAACATGATTCCATCATGGTTGTGGTTGACAGGTTGAGAAAGGTAGCTCACTTCATTCCAATGAAGACTACTTATTTAGTTAGTGAGGTGGAACGAATCTTCATCAAGGAGATATTGAGGTTGCACGGTGTTCCAAAGAAGATTGTGTTATACAGAGATGCTAAGTTCAATTCCAATTTTTAGAAGGATTTATTTGCAGGTCTGGGTACAGAGTTGGTATTTAGTATAGCTTATCATCCACAGGCAAAGAGGGTCAATAGAATACTGGAGGATATGTTGAGGATGTATGCCATGCATCAGCAATGGAAATGGGAGGATTATATTCCACTAGTTGAGTTTGTTACAATAATGGTTATCAAGAGTCACTAAGGATGAATACGTTTGAGGTGTTTAGTGTGTGTTATATTCCTTCTAGGGTCACAGGGGGGCAGTAGCACCCCTGCATAGGGTCTGGGGTAGCGCCCTGGGGAGATTTTCTTTTGGACCCTATATTAGGTGGGCAGACCTACCTATGGTTTTGTGCATGGATTTCTCACATTGTTTTGGGCATTATGGTTTTCTGTCCATGGTATTTTGTAGATCTAGTCAATGGAACTATGATTATGTCCTAATCCAGGGTTAATGGATTGGGGTTTATGGATGCTTCGACATGTATATATATGTATTGTAACGTTGAAAGGAATATAATGAAAAATCAATCTAGTAGTCTCGTTTTGGGATCCAAGAGAAAATATATACTATATATAATATATATATATAATAATATATATATATATATATTATATATTAAATATATTATGCTCTCACCATTGTTTATTTTATGTTTTTAGAATTCATATGAAGGTAATTTTTGTATGGGGTTAAAACCTACATGAGGCACTATATGGGCAGAGTTGTAATACTCCCATTGGCTGGAGTGATCCAGTGAATAGGGTACTTATAATACCAGACATGTTGGCAGAGATGGAACAAGAAATGCAGGTTATAAAGAAGAATTTAAAGGAAGCATAGGACAGGAAGAAGAGTCATGCAAACCAACACAGGGCATTTAAGGAGTTTCAGGGTGGGGAGCATGTGTACTTTCTCATCAAGACCAAGAAGAGTTCTTTGAGGATTGGGTCATGTACCAGGTTGGCACCTTGATATTGTAGGCCTTTTGAGATCCTTGAGAGGATTGGACCAGTAGCCTACCATTAGGGGACTTTTGAGGTCTAAAATGGGCCTCCTAAGAAAAATGTACAACCAAAATAAACTTTATAAGAACCAATAGGATTCAAGATGATGATGTCAACCATGGGGGATGATTCACCATTTTTGGAGTAAAAAAAATAAAAAGATTAAAAATAAGAAAATAATAAAACTACTTTTTCAACTCGTATTTTCAACTTATCTCCCTAATGTTTTACTCATATTTTGAGTGAGAGTACTCGTTGGATGAAAAATTTAATTCCTCATCCAAAGAATACCCATGTTGCATACTTCTGATGGACCCTGCTACATGAAAAATGATAAATACATGAAAACACATGATTGCAATCGTGTTTTTCATGTATTTCTCAGTTTTTATGTAGCAAGGTCCATCAAAAGTATGCAACATGGGTACTCCTCTTGGATGAGGAATCAAATTATGCATCCAATGAGTTGTTTTTCTCAAAATTTGAGTAAACCCATATGGAGATATGTTGAAAATACAAGTTGCAAAAATAGTTTTTCTTTTTTCCCTCTAAAATTTGATGATGTCATCTAATATTATTTTATTATTTCCACTATTATTTTATAATCTCCTTAGGAGACCCATTTTAAACCTCAAAAATCCCCTAATGAGACTTACATTGCCTCCAAAAGTGAAACTCCATGATGTTTTCCATGTTTCGTTGCTTAAAATATATGTGAAAGATGGTGATCATGTTATTAATTGGTTTGTATTGCACATGGAGCTAAAAAGAGAATTCCAATTGGAACCTCATTGCATATTGTGAAAAAACCTCATGCTCCGGAACTGAGCAATCGAGCCAGTTAAAGTGCAGTGGAAGCACTTTGGACCCGATGAAACTACATGGGAGATGGTTGATCAGATTCAGGATATGTATCCTTCATTATGTGTTAGTGAAGGCAAATGAGTTCTTCGTATATGTACTTATTCATGTATGGTTGATATTGTAACTACAACAATGAGTTATGTTATAAAGCTCCAATGAGTAGTATGGTTATCATGTTGTCGTGTTTGTCATGATGGTTTTCTTTTGAGCAGGTTGTTCATTGTAAATACCGCAACGAGCTAGGTTATAAAGCTCCATAAGCAATATGTTTTGGTTTTCAGTAGTTTTGATCATTGTAGGTGTCATATAACACCGAGGATGGTGTTCCCCTAAGGGGAAGGGGTCTGTAATAGACCCCATTTAAAAGTTCATGTAATAAATTTAATAAAGGCAAAATACAACCAAGGTCATGGGACACGTATTCCAAGGTGAATGTTTGGAAAAACATCCTGGTGGGCATTCATTTGGTTTAGTATGGCTAAGGGGAAATTGTCAAAGGAAATGACAAAGAGTTTGAAAAGGTAAAGAGGCATTAATTAGCATTTTATTTATGAAATAATGGAAAATAGGAGAAAATGAAGGTTAAAGTTTAGGGGTTGCATGTGAGGAGGAAATTGAAGGGAAAATGAGGAAAATAGAGGCATCAATAATAGAAAGACATCAAATCATCAGTTTGGGGCCTTTTGTCAGTGGAGTTTTGGAATTGGTTTCAAGGAGGAGAAGAGCACCAAGAGAGGAAATAAAGCCAGCAAAGCAAAGGAAGGACAAGGAAGGCAAAGGAAAGAAAGGATCAAGCAAGGAAAAGTTGGATCAAGCAACTTCAGCAGGAATGCTTATAGGTGACAAGTTTCAAGTATGATTTCCTATCTGGTTATGGCATGCATGGTATTTTCATATGTGTATTTGGTTTATTTGTTCTCACTAGCATAGGTTTTGACAGGTTTTGACATTGGTTTCATCCTTACCGTTCCATTTCCGGATAGCCATGGTGTCATGGGGTTCATTCTTGGCTAAGTTATGGATTGCCTGAATGTTTTGGATCTAGGTGAAGCGGTATCAGGAAAATCCCAAGGGTTGGGGGTGGAGATGGTTTTATCTAGGAAGCCCTCCATAGGTGGGTGAAGACAGCAAAATTCCTCAAGGGATGGTGAAGGAATATTGAGGAATACAAGCTTAGTTTGGTTTTGTGATCTCGAGACCGGTTTAGGTGAGATCATGATAGGGTGAGGGTGGAGGTAGTTTAACCTCTGGATTCCCTTGGTTGTTTATGCATTGGTTTATATAATGAGACCACACATTCATGCTTGGAATATGGCATGGGGTTGATTGGTTGAAAGAAATATTTGGTTCACCTCAATATATGGACAGGTGGTACGTGGAAGTCCCTAACTTGGTTAGCTTTTGCATATGTCAATAAGAGTTAAGTTCCCATGTTATTTCATGAGTAATTATACTTGTTGTCATGTCACTTTAATGGTTGTTCTATTATTGTTATTTATCTAGTTATATGTTGGTTATAAACATGGTTTTATGATAGATCCAAGTTATGGGTCTTATCATGTCTTTACCTCTAAATGATTGGTTAATGAATGCATGACTTAATGGAAGTTATTGCAGCTATTGTGACAGGGTATTAGTCCTTCTTAGTAGACCTCAAATAAGTTTCAGATCTCTATGTTTAGATACACATTCATGACCTGTAGATCTCATATTCTATATGTGTTTGACAAAATGATTGTCGTGGGTAGATCATGTTAAGTCAAGTCCTTGTTTAAGTTTTGTGTTAAAATCTTTATATGTGTGTCATAAATCATTTTGGAAAGCTTCATCAAGTTTTGGGCAATGGTGTGGTGACTAGCCCTAAAAAAGTGGCTTAGATCTCGCAATCAATGGCACAGAGCTAAGTGAAAAAATCTATAATGTATGGGATGCAGGATCATGAGAGCAGCTGAAGGATCTCAACCGCTGGATTTCCTTCTCATGGGAGCAACTGAGAACCCAATTTAGTAAAAATATAAGTTAACTCGAGAGTTGGGCATGTGGAATGATTGGTCAGCTCCTAGGGTTCTTGTAACACCAGAGGGAGGTCAGTAAAGTCTTGGTTTGTCGACCCCATTTTGTTAAGGTGATCTAGGAGGTTGAGTCATGTCATAGTAGCCCTCAACTGATGTTTACCCTGGGAGATCTGGTGAATGTGGGTAAATATGGGAGGTGGTGTTACAGAGTGGTATGAGGGCATGGTTCAAACACTTGGACCTGATGGGCTAGATCCATGTGGTTATGCATGCATTGTCATGCATATGGTTTTCATGCATGAAGTCATGGTATGCAGTTGGTATTGTCATGCATGATGTTGGCATATTGATATGATTATGATTATACATGTATCTTGCTAATGTGGACTGATTTTGCAGATGAGATAAGGCTCCTCTGAATGTCATTGAGGTATGATTTTAGTTATGATATCTATTTGGTTTATCTGACATGTTTTACTTGCAGGAAGAAGAGAATCAAAGATGACGAGCAAAATGGGGGACTACAGTTCAAATGAATCTCCCCACAATCAAGTTGGCAGCAAGGATATGAGTACTCTCCTGATATAGCAGACATATTAAGGAGTTTAAGAGTAGAGATTAGAATTTGTAAGGTAGAGAATGATAGGTTTGTTGAGGCACAAGAAAGACTTGCAAGGGCTCAGGAAAAGCAAGTAGAGGTCAATGCAGTCATACTTTAGAGTTTATCATATTTGGAGAGACAAGGACAACTAAGGATTAGTAAAGAGCGGGAAGAGAAGACTAAGGGAGCCTATTCTAGCAGGTCTCGATCAGGATATAGGTTGGATAGAGGGGACACAGTAAGCAGTGGCAGAACATTAGATACACCCGATAGGAGGACCGGTATGTATGGCTATCATTCTAGTTCCTCATCCAGGAGACATCATCATCATCACCGCCATCATCCTCATAGGAGGAGTGAGTACTTTCCTTGGGAGGTCAAGAAAGTCAAGCCCCCTACATTTCATGGAGAGTTGAAGAAGTCAGAAGATGCAAAAGCAGGTTTGCTTGGGTTAAAGAAAATCTTCAAATTGCATAATTATTCAGAGAATGTGAAAGCAAAAATAGCCACCTTTAGTCTTAAAGGGAAAGTAGATATCTAGTGGGAAGATGTGAAGAATGTCAGAGGAATTCAAGAAGAACAATTGAATTGGGATGAGTTTCAGAGACACTTCAAGAAGAAGTACTTATCTAAGAGGTATTATGATGACAAAACTGAGGAGTTTTATGAGCTGCAGATGGGTTCTATGACAAATAATGAGTATACTAGAAGGTTTTCAAAGTTGTTTAGGTATGTGTCTTACCTTAAGGATGAGAGGGCAAGGATTCAAAGGTTCATCAATGGGTTGCCAACGGCATATAAAGATCAGATTTAATTTGATGAGCCACAATCGTCGAAGGAAGCCATCAGGAAACTAAAGCGCTGTTATGAGTAGTCAAAGTGTATAGATAAGCCTAAGCGTGAATTGAAGGGGAATGAGAAAGTAAAAGGGAAGTGGCCACCGAAGATGGGAAGATCTTAAGATGTAGGTGAGAAAGAGAATGTTGTTCCTTACAAGAACTTTAATGCAGTTGAGAAGGGACGTGGGTCTCGGCCTGGAGAGCAGCAGAATAGAGGTGATGGTCAAGGACCATTGCAGTGCTAGATATGTGGCAAATATTATCACAAGAAGGATTGTCCATTATACTAGGGTGGCATGCCTCATATCTATAGTGCTAAGGAGGTGCAAACAGTTGGGGATGTTGGCCAGAGCATTCCTCAAATTTATGCAGTTGTGGACAACAAGCAGGTATATCACTAGGCATCCATTATTGAGATGGAAGGTAAGATTTATGGTTTATTTGTTTCTATTTTGATTGACCTTATATCTAATTATAGTTATGTTCATCCTCACCTGGTGGATAAGTGTGGTTTGATAATAAAAAGTGCATGTAGAGTCTTAGTTGGTGTAGTTGGTTACATGCACTAAGAATAGAGCTCATCTCTAGGTAAGAGCTTATGCATTTGAGTTGAATGGTATGACTACATAAACACATCTAAAGGTGCTTCCATTGGGGTCATACAGTATTATTTTGGGTATGGCTTGGTTGTACCTCCATAGGACCAAAGTAGATTGCTATGAAAATGTTATTGAGTGCCTTGATGATAATGGGGAAAAGAAAATCTTGTAGGGGTGAACAAGCCCACATCGGAGAGGATGATCACAGCTATGCAGGCGTAGCACAATCATAGGAAGGAGTGTGTGCTATTTGTAGTCCATATTTCTAGTGACAAGGGTAAGGATGTTGAGGATACAGAATTATTTGAGAGGTACCCTGTATTGTAGTAGTTTCAGGATGTGTTTCCAATAGAGATTTCAAAGTTTCCTCCTCATAGGGAAGTGGACTTTTCTATTGAGTTGGTACTAGGAGAAACACCATCATCAAAGGAACCTTACAAGATGAGCACTCTAGAGTTGGTAGAATTGAATTTGTAGTTGAAGGAAATGCTTGAAAAGGGATACATTATGCCAATTGTATTGCCTTGGACTGCACCAGTGTTGTTCGTGAAGAATAATGATGGTTCTCTTAGATTTTGAATTGACTACATGCAACTGAACAAGGTGACCATCAAGAACAGGTATACATTGCCAAGGATTGTTAACTTGTTTGACTAGTTGAAGGGAGAAGTAGTGTTCTCAAAGATTAATTTGAGATCAAGATATCATCAGGTACATATCAAAGAAGAGGACATCTACAAGACTGCTTTCTGGACCAATTATGGGCATTATGATTTTTTTGTAGTTCCTTTTCATTTGACTAATGCTCTTGACAAGTTTGTGATTGTATTCATTGATGATATATTGATATATTATAAGAATGAGGAAGAGCATGTCAAACACTTAGCAGCAATATTGAGATTGCTAGGAGAGCATCAATCATATGCAAAGCTTAGTAAGTGCAGTTTCTTTCAAATAAAGGTACATTACTTGGGACGTGTTGTTTCCAAGGAAGGCATGGCAATGGATCCAGAAAAGTTAAGGGCTATCATGGAGTGGGTAGCTCCAAAGAATGTGGATGAGGTTAGATCAGTCATGAGGCTAGCAAGTTACTACAAGAGGTTCATCAGGAACTTCTCACAAATTGCATATCCTTTTACATAATTGTAGAGAAAAGGAAACAAAATTTAATGGATAGAGGAATGTGCAACAAGTTTTGAGCAATTGAAGTAGTTGTTGACAAATGCTTCAGTGTTAAAGATTATAGATCCAGAGTTTGTGGTGTGCACAAATGCTTGCAAGAGAGGACTTGATGGAGTCCTGATGCCAGAGGGACAGTTGGTGTGTTATGAGTCACTTAGACTAAATGAGCATGAGCAGAACTATGTGACACATGATCTTGAGTTGGCATCGATCATCCATGCATTGAAGATGTGGAGGCAATGTCTTCTTTGTAGGAGATTTGTATTGATGAGTGATCACAGTGGGGCGAGGTACTTGTTTAACTAACCGAATATGAATGGAAAACAAGCTATATGGTAGGTCACGCTAAGTGATTTTGAATTCGAGATAAACAAAAGGAGAATAGGGCCGTATATGCTCTCAGTAGGAGAGTGAACATAAACCATGTTGCAATTGTGAGCTCTTATGGGATGGATTTACAGGATCAGATCTTATAGGCGGGATAATAAGATGATAGGTATTAACAGCTTAGGCATGTTACAACAGGGCACAGGTGATCAGGATGTGGACTATCATCTCAAAATAGATGGTTTAGTCAGATTTAGGATAGGATCTATGTGTTGGATGCAATGAACTCAAGAAGCTTATCTTGAGGGAATTTCTTGTCAAGCCGTATTTAGGTCACTCAAGATATTAGAAGACATTGAAAGTTGTGAAGAAGTTATACTAGTGGATGAACTTAAAGAAGGAAGTGGCAGAGCTTATTGTTAGATGCTTGGACTATCAGCAGGTGAAAGTTGAGTGTAAGCACCCAACTAGTTTGTTACGGCCGATTCTGATTCCATGGTGGAAATGGGAGGTTATTTCCATGGATTTCATTACAGGCTTGATGAGGACATTGAAGCATAATGCTTCTATCATGGTTGTGGTTAATAGGTTGAGCAAGGTAACTCAGTTTATTCCAATGAAGACTACTTATTCAACTAGTCAGGTGGCACAGGTCTTCATCTGGGAGATAGTGATGTTGCACAGTGTTCCAAAGAAGATTGTGTCAGATTTAGATGCTAAGTTCACTTCCAAGTTTTGGAAGGAGTTATTTGTAGGTATGGGTACAAATTTTGCCTTCGGTATGGCTTATCATCTGTAGACAGATGGACAAACATAGAGAGTCAACAAGATATTGGAGAATATGTTGAGGATATATTCCATGCATGAGCAATAGAAATGGGAGGAGTATCTTCCACTCGTTGAGTTTGCTTACAACAATGGTTATTATGGGTCACTTAGGATGAGTCCATTTGAGACACTATATGTGGAGCTATAATACTCCCATTAGCTGGAGTGATCTAGTGAACAGGGTACTTATAAGATCGAACATGTTGGCAGAGATGGAACAAGAAATGTAGGTTATAAAGAAGAATTTAAAGGTAGCATAGGATAGGCATAAGAGTTGTGCAGACCAGCACAAGTCATTTAAGGAGTTTCAGGTTGGGGAGCATGTGTACTTGCATGCCCAAGAAGAGATCCTTGAGGATTGGGTCATGTGCCAAGTTGGCACCTCGATGTTGTGGGCCTTTCGAGATCTTTGAGAGGATTGGACCAATGGCCTACAAACTTGCACTTCCTCCGACGGTGAAAGTCCATGATGTTTTCCATGTTTCATTGCTTAAAAGATATGTGAAAGATGTTGATCATGTTATTGATTGGTTTGTATTACAGATGGAGCCAGAAGGATAATTCCAACCAAAACCTTGGTGCATATTGCAACAGAAACAACTCATGCTACAGAACTAAGCAATCGAGAAAATTAAAGTGCAGTGGAAGCATTTTGCGCCCGATGAAGCTACATGTGAGATGGCTGATCAGATGCAAGCTATGTATCCTTCATTATTTGTCAGTGAAGGCAAATGAGTTTTTGGTATATGTATATTTATGTATGGTTGATATTGTAAATACCAAAATGAGCTATGTTATAAAGCTCCAATAAGCAACATGGTTGTCATGTTGTCATGTTTGACATGATGGTTTTGCTTTTGAGCAGGTTGTACATTGTAAATACTACAATGAGATGGGTTATAAAGCTCCATGGGCAGTATGTTTTGGTTTTCAATGGTTTTGTTTATTGTAGGTGTCATAGAACACTGAGGATAGTGTTCCCCCTAAGGGGGAGTGGTCTGTAATAGCCCCGAGTTAAAATTTCATGTAATAACCTTAATAAAGCCAAAATAAGACCAAGGTCATGGGACGCATATTCCAAGCTGAATGTTGGGCAAAATATCCTTATGGGTGTTCATTTGGTTTATTATGGCTAACGAGAAATTAGAAAAGGCAATGACAAAGACTTTGAAAAGGCAAAGAGGCATTAATTGGAATTTTATTTATGAAATAATGGATAATAGGAGAAAAGGGAGGTGAAAGGTCACAAGTTGCATGTGAGGATGAAATTGAAGGAAAATAGAGGAAAAATGAAGAAATTAGAGGTATCAATAATAAAAAGACATCAGAGCATCAGTTTGGGGCCTTTTGGCAATGGATTTTTGGAATTGGTTTTAGATAGGAGAAGAGCACCAAGAGAGGAAAGCAAGCAATCAAAGCAAAGGAAGGATAAGGAATGCAAAGGAAAGAAAGGATCAAGTAAGGAAAAGTTGGATCAAGCAGCTTCAATGAGAATACTTGCATGTAACAGGTTTCTTGTATGATTTCCTAGCTGGTTTTGGCATGCATGGTATAAGCATGTGTGTATTTGGTTTATTTTTTGTCATTGGCATGTGTTTTGTCTAGTTTTGACAGTGGTTTCAACCTTGCATTGCCATTTCTAGATAGGCATGGTGTGATGGGATTCATTCTTGGTTTAGATTTGGATTGTCGAAAGGTTTTGGATCCGAGTTATGAGGTATCAAGGAAATTGCAAGGGTTGCGACTGGAGATGGTTTTCTCTAGGAATCCCTCAGCAAGAGGGTGGAGACAAGAAAATTCCTCAAGGGATGGTGAAGTAATATTGAGGCATCCAATATTGGTTTGGTTTTGTGATCTCGGGACCGGACTATGTGAGATCACGGTATGGTGAGGGTGGAGGTGGTTTAACCTCTAGATTCCCTTGGTTGTTTATGCATTGCTTTATCCCATTAGATCCCACGTTCATGCTTGAAATATGGCATGGGAGTGATTGGATGAATGAAACATTTGGTTCAGCCCAATCTATGGTCAGGTAGTACGTGGAAGTCCCTAAGTTGGTTGGACTTTTCATATGTCAATAAGAGCTAATTTCCCCTAGTATTTCATTAGTAATTATACTTATACTTGTTATCATGTGGCTTTAATGGTTGTTCTATTATAGTTCTTTATCTAGTTATATGTTAGTTATAAGCATGTTTTATGACAGATCCAAGTTATGGCTCTTATCATGTATTTACTTGTAAATGATTGGTTAATGAACGCATGACTTAATGTTATTGCAACTATTATGAGAGGGTATTATTCCTTGTTGGTAAACCTTAGATAAGTTTCAGATCTCTATGCTCATATATGCATTCACGACATGTAGATATCATGTTCTCAATGTGTTTGATGGAATGACTGTCATGGTTAGACCAGGCTAGGTCAAGTCCTTATCTAATATTTTTGTTAAAGCTTTGCCTATGTGGCATACATCATTCTAGAAAGTTTCATCAAGTTCTAGGTAGTGGTCTGGTGACTAGCCCTAAAAAAGTGGCTTGGATCTCGCGGTCGTTGGCATAGAATTGAGTGAAAAAATCTACAATCGTTGGGATGCAGTATCATGAGAGAGACTAAAGGGTCTCAACTACTGGCTTGCCTTGTCATGGGAGCAACTAAGAAACCAAATATGTAAAAATATAGGTTAACTCAGGGGTTGGTAACCTAGAGTGGTTGGTCATCTCCTGGGGGTCCTATAGCACCTAAGGGAGGTCAATAACGTCTTGGTTTGTTGACTCCATTTCCTTAAGGTGATCGAGGAAATTGAATCGTGTCATAGTAGCCCTCAACTCATGCTTAACCTGGGCAAGCCAATGAAAGTGGGTAGATATGGGAGGTGGCATTACACTAGAGGTGGATATTGAATGGGGATATTACTCTTTTTGAAAACCATTTAGATGCAATAAATGCATATCAGTCAAGCACGTAGGGAAGAATCGTATAAGAGTTAGAACAATAAAGAATACATATATACCAAGACTTCCAAAATATATACATATGGTTATAGTGAAGTGACTAGATCAAACTAATGACAAGATTCCTAGTAGTAGTCTAAGAGGAGATGACAGGAGATATGTGGTGGAAGATGAGGCTAGAAGGGTAAATGTTTCAGTGGAACCTTTGGTTGATAGTAGTGAAAATAATATTGTGATTGTGGGAGAGATGAGGAAGACTCCTAGATATTTTATTTATTCAAACTGAGCTAAGATGGGTTTGGAGAATCTAGTTGACCCTGAAGAAATTTTGGCCAACCTTGTTGGGAAATTAACGTCGACGATTGAGTCCTCTATCATTTCTAAGTATCGAGGCATGGTTAAGAAGGATTTGGGGAGCATTGTTGTTTTTTATGGTGACGAATATCCTAAAAAGCTTAGAAGTGTTGCATTTTCAACTCTAATAAATACAAAGGAGGTGTTATTCGATTTTGTACATTTATTATCAATTACTCCTAAGCAAAAGTAGTGTATGTAGGTCAAGATGGATCATATGGACTAAAAAAAAAAATTCTCCGGATGATGTAGGAGGTACAAAAGCGATAACAATTTGAGGCATCCCTATAGATTCTAACCAATTACAATCATTGGTAGTTATTTCATGTATTAGAAAGGAACATATATTTGCATCCCTTAAAGGGGACTCCATGAAGTAGCTTTAGATGTAAAAGGAAAGCTTCTAGATTCCAGAGATCCTTCACTTTATTTTAGAAAGTTTCTGCAATTTATGGAGTCAAATTTAGGTGAGGGGCAGAATGATAGGGGTTGTATAGATGGTAATTACGAGAAATTTCACA
Organism: Pinus taeda; assembly: GCA_000404065.3. Lineage (NCBI taxonomy): Eukaryota > Viridiplantae > Streptophyta > Pinopsida > Pinales > Pinaceae > Pinus > Pinus taeda. Next base: position 129,590 of record APFE031116290.1, read on the forward strand.
GAGGTGTTGACAATGTTGGAACTCACCAACATGCAAGGGGGTATCGGCGATGTGAATTCCCAATTAGACTTCACATCGTTTGGTATCCCTTCCAGAAATAAGGATCGACTGTCATTTTTCTTAGAGATTTACCTTGTCTAGAATAGTTAGCACAAGAGAGTAATGTACATGTACTTTCGAATGAACAAGTGAGTATGCCTTGTGGAATGTTCAGTTGTAGAATGTATCAAGGTTCTTTCACTGGAGGGAAACGAAAATAAGCCTTTAAGAAAAGAGTAATAGTACTAATCTAATAAAGACACACGCACATATATATGAAAGAATCGTTAATAAACTAATGAAATCGTTCACATAGAAGTAATGATCTTTAAAACAAGTACAACACACATTCAATATGATAAGCACCAAAGCTTCCAAAATAGTTCAATTTCTTTAGTACAAATGAAAATGACATATATCGCAAACGTTCAAAGAATAGTCTTACAACATTTAAAACATACGCATGAAAGTGTGTTGGCTCATTGAGCTTAAAGTATTAAGTGAAAGTCCCAAGATACATTGATACAATGAAAACCACTAGCTCCAATAGTGGAGCGATAGAGCTGCAACTTACTCCTCAGAAGAATTATATTCCTCTCAAATGCCTTGTTAGAGGAGCCAAGGTGAAAAATCCTTTGCTTGAGCTATGAGGGTGTTTATATAACAAATGAGGTGACTCTCCACCTCCCTTGTGACTCTTGAACTCCCCTCATGACTCTTGAGATTCCATCTAACTATTTAAACCTCCATGAGACTCTTTGGCTACTACATGACTTTTCACATTCTATAAGTGACTCTTGGACTTCCACTTTACATTATATTTCTCATATTATTGAAAATTACATGATTACATCCACAAATGATGTGGAAAATGATGACTCATATGCCACCTTGAAGTGAAACCTTGACAAGACATAACATGGCATTGATTACATGGACTTGATGATGATGTGAAAATGTGAAGCCACTCTTTATGCTGCTATCTTTGTGTCTTCTTAAGAGATGATACATGCTCTTCCTCTTCCTCCTCTATAAGGCTTGAAGATAGGGAATCTTCACTCTGATCTTGATCTTCAACTTTTGTCACAATTTAGTGTCCCTTCATCTTTGATCAACTTGTCTTCGCAACTTCATAAGTGTCCTCTAGTATAGTCTCCTCCTCCTTCTCCTCGACCATCACCCTGTCATATGAAAATGTAGTACCTGCAACTAGAAATCACTCATGATAGGATAACATTAGCTTGGAAAACTCGTAGTCTAACATGCTTCATGAGAATAGCTTATTGAACTGGAATTGGGTACTAGACTGGGAGGAAGGCTCAAGGATTGCATAGTGTGTAGTTCCATAGGCTAGGAGTGAGGTGTTCAAGCTTTTGATTGTGTAATGAGCAGCATTCAAGGCCTAGGAAGGAATACTGCGTAAGTGAGGTTCATAATGAGGCAAGCTTGCCCATTATGGTTGCGCAATGTGCAGTTTAGGAGAGAGGGAGGCTAGTAGATTGGACGATTGCGTAGTTCAAGTAGCTAGGGAGGTAGACTATGAACTGGGATTTCGCAATGCGTAGAAGGAGACTGACAAGGAGGCTTGATTACATAGTTGTGGAGGCCAGAAGGCTATTACACAACATTTTGTTAATGTCCCTGTACTCCCCGTTCCTTGATCCTGGAGGACCTCTATAGTTAACCCTGCATGCTTTTCCTTCATGAAGAAACTTCCATTATGTCCCTCTTCATAATCAAATCATTTCCCTTTTGCACCATTTCCCCTAAAACTTCTATTTTTCCTAGTTTACGAGACCGGAACTAATTACCCTTGTCTTCTCCACACCGATGTGCAAAGATTAGCATTATTCCCCTCACCAATCAGTGCGACTGTGTTCTAGTCACATCGGTCCTATTATGGAAAGTTTTTTAAATTAGAGCTGAAGCTTCCAGCTCTAAAAGCTTCGTAACCAAAGTCTGGTAAATGGTTTGGTCGGATGGGGTGGAGGATGACAGTTTGGGCTCCTTTCCCTTATAATGATGGAACTACCTCAAGGGATAAGTCCTTCTCCCATAAGAAGAGGATCCATCACCTATCCATATTTCCTATATAAACCTCCCTTGTTCCCAAGCATAAGCTAGTTAGAGTGTTGGTTGAGTGTGAGTATACTATTTTGATTAGACAAGCAAGCTATTACTAGTTGTATCCATCTAGTTGTGTGACGGAGAAGTGTGTTTGGTTTGGAGTGAAGTCTAAAGGGGAGAACCTTTAAACTATTGTTGTTTGAAGCCATCGTGGAATGCTAGTAGAAGTGTGTGGGAACCTCGTCTTGTGAGAGGAAGACAGTGACGTCAAGATGAATGGTTGTAATCTTTCTTTGATATTAATATACACAACTATAGATTGATTTCCTACATGTTTTGTAATATTACATATTCGTGTCTTGATGCTTCTTGACTCATTAAGTAGGTTGAATTGCAATTTTTCTATTATTATGTTTGTGTGTTGTTGTTGTTTACTTGTTTTAGGAGCTTGAAGAAGGAAGCGAGAGATTGTTGGAGTGAACAAGCGAGGACATCATCAAGCAAGATAAGTGACCAAGAGGTAGGCCCTCTTGATAGATTCTAACCTAAGAAAATCTTCCATAGAATGTATTTGTTGTGGCTAGACACATTATCGAGCTAGAGGAATTCATTCGTGTCTGCACTTATAATTTTACTTCAACACAAATTGGCGACTCCACTCAGGAGATCCCATCTTTTGTTTGTTTTGGATTTCATGATTTCTTAAGAACATTTCTAGTTTCACGTTTTCCCTTTGGTTTTGTTTCTTTTCTCCTGCTTACCGGCCTAAGTCTAAAATTCATAGTAGCAGATTTGGTCCCTGTTTTGAAACTTTTTTTTATATTTTTCCTTAGTTCCCTCGGATAGCATGTTTAATTGGCTGACAGTCAAGCTGACTAGCAAGAATTATGAAGGAACAGTCGCATCGACCCACCTTTGGCGCTTGTTTTCAGTTAGGCAGTCACGTCAATCCCTGTAAGTGAAGATTAGGGCTAGACCCCAATCTTGGCCAGTGTGTTCTGCTCTTGTGTTTTTTTACCTCGTAAGCCCTTTTGACTGTTTTCTCCCTAATTAGGAAGCTACTTTTCATTTTTTTTTCCTTGTTTGCTTTCTTGAATGGCTAGTGACACTAGGGCATCTAGCTAGTCACCCGTTCAGTAGCTTGTGGACTCATCAAGTCCAGTTGTGGGTCTATTTGCTCCTTGCATTTGCTTTTGGTCCCTCTTACGACTTTGACCTCATTTTGTACAAGTTTGAAAAAGTTTTGTTACTAGTTTGAACGTCTTTTTCCAGCATAGATTACATTGTCGGTCTTGTGTTTGGTAAAGTTGGTGTTTCGTCGATCTAAATAAACTTCTCTTTTCATGTTTGAATCTACTTGAAGAACTCATAGTCTTGAAGAAAATTCATTGAAAGATTTGCATCTCTTAAAAAATAGAATTGGATCAGCATTTGAAAAAGGAAGAGAAATTTTTTCATTTCAAAAGGACCGGTAGATAAGTTCTTGTTAGGAAATTAGGAATTGGAATGAATTTTTCATTAGTTTATTTTTTTAAAAAGTGAAGTAGTGAAAGGTCATTTCGTTTTCAATTGCTTGATTGTTTGCATTTGATTGAGTAGTTTCTACCCTCTATAGTGTAGGCATTTCATCAAATTGAAAGGGTCTTGTCCCATTTAGTTGCATTTTAGGTTTTTCGAGTAGCATCGCTAAGACCTGAAAACTAAAACTTAACTCAAGATAAACTATAAAATGAATTCAATTAACCTAAGGTGCATTTGACATTAACAATCATATCTAGAAGGTCTAGACTAGAGACATGTTTCGGCGTCTTTAAACCTAGCAGTTGTTGTTAGCTTTGGCATTAGACAGTGCTAGCACGGATTTGTGCTTCCCGTACACTCGAGAATATAATGGGAGACCCCACTAGGTTGCAATCCTTTTATCCTTAGGAAGTCGAGTCGGGCGCCTTGCAAGCGTGATACATCGAACATAGCATTCGGGGAGATTGCCTGCTCGTACTTCTTGGTTTGCCAAGAGGTATTCTGCAATTCACAATTTCCTGGTAATCATATTTACCTAGATTGTCCAAAGTAGTCATTTTATCTTTTTGACTCATTAAACTTAAAATATCATTCGAGCACTTGTCCTTTCGAGCTCGTTTCCAATCAAAAGTGATAGAGTCATCTTTTTTTTCTTTCTCAACTCTTTAAAAATGAAAGAACATCAGTATTTTATGCGTCTTAATAATTGATTGCCCACAATCCAAAACATCCTATTAGTCTTTTTGACCAAATCATGAGTTCCCTTAAAAGGACATTTTTAAAGCCTTGAAATTACTTGTTCTGTTGACTAAGACAAGGTCATCGTGGTTGAACCATCTGGTTCACCCAATTCCTCTTCCTCTCCTCCATCTAAAAGATTGTCTGAGGAGTCATTTATTGAGTTATTAGAGTCACTTAAGGACCAGAATGTTGAACTCGCAATTGTTTTGAGTGTTCAACCATTGTCATCTTGTCCTCCGCTTACTTTTGATTCAAGGTCATTTGTTGATCTTGGCTCGAAATCTTCGGATAATCCCGTTTGAACTCCAGAGAACTCGTCAACCACTAGCAGTCAGCTTGGACTGGTTATCTATCCTCCAAACCCTTTGTTTGACGTTGTTGAGATATCACCGCAGTGTCCTTACAATCTGTATGACCAACCAGGTGTTCCTTTGGAACTATCCCCCAGTACACATTTAGTCATTCGTCGTCATTTGTTTTCATACATGGAACCCGAAGGTGATGCTCCAGTCACTTCTCCAGATGAGTTCGAAGTTTCTACTCCACACACTATTGAGGGGGGAAAATTACAGTTGCAGTTTCCTCCTGAGAGTTTCCCTTATTCGGAAAGTATTCCTGCCAGTTTGCCATCCAGCTATTTGCCTTTCAGACACTTAGTTTCAGGCACACCTAGTGCCTCATCACTCTACCATAATTTTGTTTGGGCATCGGGTGTTAGGTCCATTTGTCATGAAGACAACTTCCCAACCAGTTGTTACTTCAGTCCCGGTGCAACCCACCGTCCCAAACACTCTTGTACCATCAATCCCAGTTACACGTCAGTCGTAACCAGCGGTTTCAAAGATTGTTTTTGTCAGTTCTTCTGTCCCGTTAGTCAGTGGCCAGATAGTGCCACCACCTGGGGGCAGAACCAAAATGTCTCTATGATGTCAGGTGCCACTAATGTGAGTGGCTCTCAAGCTCACATTCTTAGTATAAACCAACCCTCTTCTGGTATTATTTACAACCCTGCTGACCCTACTCGATCAAGCAACGTCCAGTACCAACAAGTTCAGAATCCTGGTGGTCCGTCTGGATCGAGAAATTTTCATTATCAACAGCCCTATGGGGCTCAAGTCCAATACCAAAATCCTTACATTACATATGGTTCTCAAGGATTGATTAATCAACCTTACACCCTCCAACCTAATAGTACATCCAGCCTGGCTACGGCCAGATTCAGTTCGGTAATTTCCTGGGCACTATTCAAATACTCTTGCAACAGCGGGGATAGCCTTTGCAACAACCTGGGCAGCCTTTGTTACTATAAGGGCAACCTTTGTTGCAGCAAGAGCTTTCTGAACAACAACAAGGGAAAATTATCCTGCAGCAAGGTCACCTGCAATAACTGCAAGGTCAGTCCTTTCAACAGTTGTAGCAGGCCATGTAGCAGTAGATGGAATATGCTCTGCATACCTCTCAACCCATACTCTCGCAAGGCCAACCTCTACAGCCCCAGGGACAAATATTGCAACCGCAAGGTTAGCCCTTGCAACAGAAAAACCAACCAGGGCAATAAAAACCCTTGTATACATATCAACGAGGTCAACCCTTGCAGGGATAGGGTCAAGGTCAAGTCTTGCAGCAGCAGGTGTAGAATCCTCTTGTCTAGGGTCAACAGGTTTAGAATCCTGCTGGCCAAGGGCACTGGGTACGAAACCCCTACGTCCAAGGGAAACAAGTGCATCAACCTTTTGCCCAAGGACCGCAGGTCCAGAACCCTCTTGTTTAGGGACAATAGGCCCAATAGCCTTATGTTCCAGGACAACAAGTCCCATACCCATTTGTCTAAGGTTAATAGGCTCAGCAGCCTTTTAACCCATGCGTTGCCTATCAGCAACTTGTGCATGGATAGTTTCAAGATATTCAAGGTCTGAATCCTCCCTTTGGTTAAGGTAATCCGCAATGGGAGCAGCCTCAGATGCCATATGGCCAAAATCCTTACCAACAGGGATGGGCTCCTCCCTATGGGCCCGCTTATCGACCTCCCATGTCTTTTAACACTCAATTACCTTTCTTGGCTACACTTGAGTTGCCAGATGTATCATGTCTTACGAATGATCTGATTCTTCATTCGTCGTACTGGCCTCTAGTGCCATCCAATATACCAAGTAATTGCCCAAAGTTTGATGGAAAATCCAAAGAAGATCCGCAAGCCCATGTGATGACATATCACCTTTGGTGCTCATCGAACTCGTACATGGATGATTCCATTTGGCTTCATCCTTTCTAGCGAACCCTCACGGGTGTCGCAGTGAAATCGTACATCGAGCTACCTCGAAGTACCTTCCATGACTTCAATTCGTTAGCCATGGCTTTCCTCACACATTTTTAGCTACCAGTTCGTTATGAAACTAGCACCTATTTTCTCACATCACTTAAGCAAGACACTGTGATGCACATCTCTGATAATATCCATAAATGGAGACATAGATGTTGCATGATCAAGTTCGAGATAGCTGATCAGTTTCTCACTAAATGGTTCACCAAATCAGTCGTAACCCCAACTGCTCGTGATATAGCTATGGGTGGATGCGTCACTTAAGGGCAAGCCATTGCCCATGCCCAGTACTTGGATCTAGTTTACTCTCAGTCTGGCACCTTATACGAGTTGTTACCCAATGCTCCACGGCCATCATCCGATCCCGCAGCATCAAAGTCACCAGTGGTTCCTCCCGTTCATGGAGTTATTGGTTCAGTGTCCCAAACCCTTGCTAAAACTTCTTCCAAACAGAAGTCGGTCTCGAATGTTGCTCCTAATAGTTCATCTCAAAATCTGCCAGGCCCTAGTAAAACCTCAGAGGTCCAAGTTGTCCAGTCTACCACATCGGAAAAATCCTCGAAAGGAAGAAAGAAAGGCAATAGGCAAAGCTAAAGCTGATGCCCCGAAACAGGGTCCTCCCAAATTATCTGCTGGTGAATTTTTGCAATAGAAACCTAAGTATCCCAGCCTGATTTGTGAGGAGGATCATTATACTAAGGATTGTCCATGAATATCCGAAGTTAGTTGCCTACTCAAAGGGACCCCTGTTGTCCTTAAAGAGCCATTTCCATCTCAGCAAACTCATATGGTAGACCAACCCCGATCTGCTTCCTCTCAATCTCAAGTGTTCATGATGAGCACGCCCATTAATGCGGTAACCCGATCAAAATATTATCAACCTCTAGCTCTAGCAGCTGAGAAAGAAAAAGAAACTGCTCCTTCTTCTTCCACCCCGAGTTCTAGCCCTCTGCAAATCAAGTGCCCTAACCCTAATTCCACTATGCGACCACCCTCTTGAGGTGCGCTACGGAAATCCTCATATAATCCCAACGCCCGAGCCGCTCAACACTATAATATTGTTGAGGATTTGGCCAAGGCACCGTCAGCCATGTCGACTCTCGAGGTACTCCAAAGCTGCCCATCATAACGGAAATATTTTTTTGTCGGCTAGCGGGGGCATCGATCCCACCGATTCTAATTTGATCTATTTCGATCTAGAGAACCATGTTTCATGGCTCCCTCATCAGATTGCCTTTCTTATTCAGGATTTCATTAACGAGAAGACCATCCACCGCACTGTCATAGATGAAGGTTCTTCCCCCTGCATCATGTCAATTACATGTTGGAAGGCTATTGGTTCCCCTACACTGAACTAGTCTCTGAACACTTTGGAAGCCTTTGATGGGTGTGATTCGTGATCCTTTGGTGTCTTACCTAACCTTGCCATCACCCTAGAAGGCAAGACAGTGCAAGTCGAAGTAGAGATTTTTGACGCCAATCTCAATTATAATCTTCTACTTAGCCGAAGTTGGACTCATGCCATGCATGTTGTGGCCTCCTCTTTATTTCACATGATCTGTTTTCCCCATCAAGGGAAGATTGTCACCATCGATTAGCTATCTTTGTTTGCTTCTTCCTCCTCTGATGGAAACATTTTGAATGTCAAGCACTCTGGTGCTCCCTATGAGAGTGTGGGGGCAGGTCTCTTCAAAGATTCTGTCTTAATGGGAATTTTTCCACTCCCACCTCCTCATGTTGCCTCTGTCAACATGGTCTCATTCAAATCTGATCCCTGGTCATACCTGCACCAAATCTTGTTGATGCTTAGGGCGAGGTCATGCATTTAGTCCCGCTGAAGTCAATTATGTGGAAATTGTTTTGGCTTCGAACTCTGCATCCTCGGTTAATGATGGTAAGAAGAAAGGGAAGATTAGATTCCCCTATAGGTTATCTGAAGGAGAGCATATTCTTCACCTTTGTCCTCTTATGGATAAAGCTTCCAAAGTTTTGGAAAACCTTGCAGCTCCTCAACCCCAACTTCCTGTTGGTTATCAAAGGCTTTCCTCTAACCCTCGCCTAGTTGGTAAAGAGATTGACTTGGATTCATCTCTTGTCCATCCTACTCTTCCTGAGCATGACTCTCTTGTGTCTGTTCCTGACCAACCATTGGTTGAAAAGAGTGTCGACTTGGCTCTACCTTCAGTTGTTCACTCTGTTCCCAAAGAGAGTAGTGATCATATTGCTCATGTTCTTCTCATCTCCTTAGATTCCCACGAATCAAAGAGTGACCCTCTTGTCCCAATTGTTCAGGAGAGTCCTTCACCTATTCATGTACAGCATGCGGGCAATCATATGATGCCCCCACAAAGTTGTTATGTCGTCTCTTTCGATGAGGGTCCATTGACTGCTTTCTGCCTCCCATCTTATGTGCCTTTCCAGATCATAGTAGAAGCCTATAATATGGTAGTACCTGGCACTATATTAGATGAAGGCTTGTCTGTTAGAATCATGTATTCTACTACTCGGCAAGCTCTGGGCTCCCCACAGCTTGTGCCTGTCACTCAAGATAAGTTGGCTTTCAATAGAGGAATTAGTCAACCCTTAAGGGTCCTTCCAAAGTTCCCTATTACTTTGGGAGGAAAGATTGTCTATATAGATGTGATGGTAGTCCATGGTCCTTTAGATTTCAATCTTCTCCTTGGACGCAACTATGTCTATGTCATGGGCGCTCTTGTTTCTTTGCTTTTCTGTGTGGTTTGTTTCCCCATGAAGGGAGAATTGTGATTATTGATCAACTGTCATTCATTGGTCACCAGGCGCCTCCTTTGCAAGCATCATCCCCTATGGGCTCTTGTTTGCAAGTAGTACCTTCCCCGCCACAACTCAATCATGTAGCTACCCATTCTATCTCCACATATGTTGATGATCACATAGATGGTATAGTACATTATGTACTGGGGGCATTGGAACCCGATCTGTCTTTGGTACCAAATGACATGTATTCCTCCCAGAGTGTGGTTCTTCCATCTAGTGAAGACCTCTTGGGAGCCATGTTCTTGCATGGTCCATGAACAGATGAATGAGCATAGTTCCTTGTCTTGTGTCAAGCTCATTAAAAAATGAAACAAGTAGTCATGAACATAGTTCCTTGTCTTGTGTCAAGCTCGTTAAAAAATAAAACAAGGAGTCGTGAGCATAGTTATTTGTCTTGTGTCAAGCTCGTTAAAAAATGAAACAAGGGATCGAGGATAGTTCTTTTACTATGTCAACCTCGTTAAAAAATGAAACACCTCCCATTTCCAAATCGAGTCTTTACTTAAGATCTCGTAAAATCCCAGTCAAGTCTTTCCAAGATCTCGAAAGTGAACCTTCTTTCCATCTAGCTAATTGATTGAAATGAAGCTTGGGGGGCATGTACCTCGATTGCGTCATTATGCCGGGGGCATGAAAACTTATAGCAAGCATAGTTTTTCATTTCAAGCTTGTGTAAACATGAAACTAAATCCAAACAAAGTTCCCCATGGTTCAAGCTTGTGTAAAAATGAACCCATGCCCAATTTACATCTCATGATTGCCTTTTTATCAGTTGATTTCTGCTAGATGAGCCTTGGTTGTTTCATTCCATTGCCACCATCTCGTTGGCCGATCATATGCTTTCGCTTGGTTATTTTTCCTTTCCTGAGGGACCGCAGCGGTGAGTGGTTTTATTAGCCAACCTCTTAACCCTTACATGTTTTGAGCAGTTCCACCATTGCCAGAACCAATTGCTACCCTTTATACCACTCATTCCTCTAGGATGAGTCATGTTTCAGCTCTTTTCTCAACTCATTAAACTCATATGAAAAGATTTCCGAGTATTTTTTTCCTTTTTTGACACGTTAAAGAGAATAAAAATGGGGGGTCCGCTTTCAACTCTTTCCCGACCCTTTATAAGCGAAAAGATGGTCGAGCCATTGTCATTTCGAACTCATTAATGGATGCGAAACATCATGTGCACAGTACAAGTTTGCCCCTTTTTGGGGCTGGGAAGCACTATTTACGAAAAAGGTACTCCTTGACTGAAATGGTCAAGCGGTTTTCTCAAGTATTGTTTTCTACCTTTTCGGGCTCGGGAGACACAAATATACGAAAAGGGACCATGTGGAGTTTTCTTTTATGTGTCTTTTTCAAACTCTCTAAACATGAAAAAGATACCGAGTTACACCTTTGTCGAACTCGTTAAGCTATTAAACGACATCGGATTCATCGCCATGACGAACATGAGCTTCTCCTTCCTAGGGCTTGTTAAACTTTCTAGGTCGAATTCGTCTGAAGGATGAACTTACAGTGAAAGCATATGATATCCCCTTCAAGCTTGCGATTAAAACATAATTGGGGTACACGCCTGAAATGGTGGGGGAAAATTTGGAATTCTATCAATCGTGTCAGCAACTTACTCTTGAACATGTCAATTTTTGCTTCGTGTCAGGTTGGGACATCCTCCTTTGCATTGTTGACCTTCCTGGGTTTGGGCCATTCATTTTTTCCTTCCATTTGATCTCTGCCATGTCATTATGACCACTGATCCCATGGATCCAAAAGCTGCAAAATTTCCAGTTGTGTTATCGATATGTTCAAGAGTTATCCTTCTACAGTTACACTTACCTATGATTCTCTGTATCATCCAAAAACATTTTTGCATCCTCTCATCTCGCATCGACGATGTGGGATTCATTATGGTCCTCCTTCGAGAAGTCGACCGAGAGACTCCCTTCCAGTTCACATCATTGGCTTTTGATCGAGTGATTTCACAGGTGTTCGACTTCAGTTCATGTATTCACATTCTGTGAATTGTGCTGATAGTACATTGAGTGCCATTGTCGTTATCGGTGGTTTCTCTCACACTTGTTAGCAGTTTACATTATTAACTGGTAATCAAGCGACTTTCTAGCATGTTCGATGTCAACACATCTATTCGCATGCTAGGATCTGTACTTTGATCGTGTCGTGTTGGAGTGCAAGTCCCTCGACTCAGATCACAAAAGTCCAGGTTGAGAAGTGATGTGACATGATTGTGATGATATGCATGTCTCTTTCAGATGGCTGGCTGCAACCAGACCCTAAGTTATCATATGTGATCCTTCTTATTATTGGATGGTTGCGACCATACCTCGATTTCATTATGATCGTCTTTGACGGGTGGTTGCGCCCATACCTAGATCCATTTACATGATCATTCTCTAGATGGTTATGTCCATGCCACGATTCATGTATTATTTCACATAGATCTCAGTTTATGTATATGTATTTGTACTTACTCGCAGGTTTTTCGATGATAGACTAGTTCCCCACACTGATTTACAAAGCATTTCATCCCTCAGTCTGGCTCGACCTTCACGCTTTAGGGGGCATCTGTTACACAACATTTTGTCACTGTCCCTATACTCCTCATTCCTTGATCCTGGAGGACCTCTACTTTGAACCCTGCATTCTTTTCCTTCATGAAGAAACTCCCATTATGTCCCTCTTCATGAGCAGATCATTTCCCTTTTGCACCATTTCCCCTGAAACTTCTATTTTTCCCAATTTACGAGACCGATGCTAATTACCCTTGTCTTCTCCACACTGATGTGTAGATATTAGCATTATTCCCTGCACCGATCAGTGCGACTGTGTTCTAGTCATGTCGGTCCTATTATGGAAAGTTTTTTAAATTAGAGCTGAAGCTTCCAACTCTAGAAGCTTTGTAACCGAAGTCTGGTAAATGGTTTGGTCGGATGGGGTGGAGGATGACAGTTTGGGCTCCTTTCCCCTATAATGATGGAACTACCTCAAGGGATAAGTCCTTCTCCCATGAGAAGGGGATCCATCTCCCATCCATAATTCCTATATAAACCTCCCTTGTTCCCAAGCATAAGCTAGTTAGAGTGTTGGTTGAGTCTGAGTATATTATTTCGATAAGACAAGCAAGCTATTACTAGTTGTAGCCATCTAGTTGTGTGAGGGAGAAGTGTGTTTGGTTTGGAGTGATGTCTATGTTGAAAAGTGTGCAACAAGAAATGCTTGTTGAGAATGCAACAAGATGATGGAGCTTAGTGAAAAGAGTCGCCTTCACTAAGTGGGCCCGCAGGCTATTTTTGGCGCAAGTCTATTTTTAGACTATGTCTATTTTTAGACATATGGATCATGTCTATGGATTGCAGGTTGTTGTTTATGGATGTTTGATCAAGTTGAGAAAATAGATGGACTTCTATTTTTAGACCACAGCGGAGTGACTGCTCAGTCTAAATATAGAACAGTCAAATATTATTAGCTCATAATAATATTTAGACTATAAACTTTGTCTTATTCTCTTGGAGCACTTCAGGATGAGCTACGGATGTGGTACATGCAGATCCAAGAAGGAAATACGTGGTTACCTATGGGATGAATATTTGCATGCGGGACTTCAGTTAGAGCTCAAGTAAGTTGAGTTTAGTGGACTGGAGGTGCAGTTGATGGAGTTGTGTTCAGTTTAGCCTTGTTAAACTGGTTGTATTTAGTCTAACTGGCAAATAGACTAGAGACGAGTTGGGTGAATTAGTTATTAATTAATTCACAAGTTATTAACTCATAATACAACTAATGAATACATCAGTTAACTCAATTGCATGTCAGTGCATGTTCAGTTCAATAGGGATAGGTGGTAGAGAATCATATTGTTATCAGTTGTGACTATAGCTGTGCATGATGATTTGCACAATCAAAAGGATTGAGTATGCCAATGAGGATTGCGTGGTATATCCAAGGGAAATATGAATTTGGATCAGCCATTCATTAGTATTCTCATATAGGATTGCGCAATGGAGGCAGGCAAGCAGCGGAAGAGATTTGGAGATCAGATCTGAGCTGTATTGTGTGTAACAGAGGTGGAGATACTTGTGAGAAGTATTATGCTATGTAATGTTACATGACTCATGACTCAATCATTAATATATAGATAGTTGGGTTTTTAGCGAGATGCTTTCCCCGGGATACATACTGTGTTAATGTGTGAATGCTCTTGATGTTTTATTGTTATTGATGCTGCTATATTGATGATCAACGTAGAGAGCTTATGTATTGTGTATGTTTTCCGCAATAGTACATGATCAGGATAATCTCTGTTGAATATGTGTTAAATTATTCAAAATTAATACATGGTATCAGAGTTGGTTGATTTGTAGAAGAGATTTCTACAGGATATCAAAGTGAGGATTGATCATCAGATCTACTATTCAGGAAGTGTTTACATTCTATTTCTCTAGGAAGAGCCTGTAATCGGGCCAGGTAGCCTATGGATTCATCCTTCCTTTGGAAGGTGAAATATCTGGTCAAAGCCCATACAGTCAATCTCTGTACGAGAAATATTGTGTTCTCACGAATCTTAGATCCGAGGCGGTTGAGTTGGTTGCTGGTGGAATTCGAATTTGCAGCAGTGTTTTCTTGGTGACAACGCAGCAATGTCTTTCAACGGATTGCGATTGGGGTATGCTCTTGAGGGCAGCTCAAACTATATTGCATGGAAGGACAGGATGGAGGCAGTATTGGATGATAACGGGCTGAAGGAGTTCATAGATACGGATATCCCAAAGCCTACTGATGCTACTCAAGCTGATGCTTGGCAAAAGAAGATCGTAAAATGTCGAAGGATTCTGTTGGAGGGCGTGAAGGATCACATTGTGTCCAGCCTCCATGGAAAGGCTACTCCATATTTGATGTGAAAATCATTAACAGAATTATTCCAAAGCAAGAGCGATCAGAGGAAGCTGGCGCTCAAAGATAAACTCAGAAACATCAAATGCGAGAAGGGTGACAGTATTCCCAAGTATCTCATGAAGTTCACTTAGTGTCGAGATGAACTGGGAAGTGTGGGGGTTACTGTCGATGATGAGGACTTGGTGAGCTTGGCTCTCCTTGGTCTTCCGAAGAGTTGGCATTCCTATCAGGACTCTGTCAATGGTCGGGAGAAGTTTCCAGGATGGGAAAGACTATGGTCAGATGTTGTGCAGGAGGAGATCAGGCGGAGTACCAGGGACGGATCTTCATCAAAGGGAGCTGATGAAGAGAATTGTGCTTTGGCTGCCAAAGAAAAGAAAGGGAAGAGCAAGAAAGCTTCTCAGTCT
>APFE031116290.1:152034-195894 GCA_000404065.3 Pinus taeda
AGGTTCAAGATGCATGCAAAGCCTTGAGCAGCAAAGAAACTGATGGAGACTTGGTGGTTGAGAGGGAGGGTATATTACCTCTCAACATGCAGAGCCAGAAGAAGTCTCAGACAATTGTGGAGGAGCCACGATTGGTGCAGCAGCTTCAGGAGGTTGTGGAGCAGCCACAATAAGGGAAGCTGAGAGGAGATCGAGTAGAGACATCTACTCATGCAGAGACCTCCAATAGGGGGAAACTTCGAGCCAGGTGGGCTGAGGGATCACATGCAGCCATACCTCCAGGTAGGAGGTGGGGCGATATAGATTGATAGTCCCAAGGAGGAAGGGCAGGATCCTTGAGGTACCCAACCTCTTGGATGAGACCTTGCTACGGGAGCCCCGATGTGGAGTAGCAGGAACTGACTGATTGGGTAGAGATAGATGCGGATTGAGCGGCAGAGAGAGTGACAGTGCGGGGAATCCCAGGACAGCGCATAGCATGCAAGCTGCAGCAATGCGAGAGGCACAAGTGTTTTGCACAGAGAGGTGTGCAATGGTGCGGGATGCATGAAGATGTTGCAGCAGCGCAGATGTCAGAGAGGGAGCACTTGTCAGCAGCAGGAAGAGCTTCAGCATCAGAGTATGTTCCTAGCCCAACAGATTGGTCAGTTGGGAGTTTTTTTTTGTTCCAAGTGTTCTTGGAGCAAAGTGGACCGGGCAGATGTGTTGCATGCAGAACATTCTAGAGTTACAGGATCGGGTTTGAGAGGAAGCCTTTCTTGTTGAGAGGGAGTGTTGAGAAGTGTTCAACAAGAAATGCTTGTTGAGAATGCAACATGATGGAGCTTAGAGGAAAGGAGTCGCCTTCACTAAGTGGGCCCGCAGGCTATTTTTGGCGCAAGTCTATTTTTAGACTATGTCTATTTTTAGACATATGGATCATGTCTATGGATTGCAGGTTGTTGTTTATGGATGATTGATCAAGTTGAAAAAATAGATGGACTTCTATTTTTAGATCACAGCGGAGTGACTGCTCAGTCTAAATATAGAACAGTCAAATATTATTAGCTCATAATAATATTTAGACTATAAACTTTGTCTTATTCTCTTGGAGCACTTCAGGATGAGCTACGGATTTGGTACATGCAGATCCCAGAAGGAAATACGTGGTTACCTATGGGATGACTAATATTTGCATGCAGGACTTCAGTTAGAACTCAAGTGAGTTGAGTTTAGTGGACTGGAGGTGCAGTTGATGGAGTTGTGTTCAGTTTAGCTTTGTTAAACTGGTTGTATTTAGTCTAACTGGCAAATAGACTAGAGATGAGTTAGGTGAATTAGTTATTAATTAATTCACAAGTTATTAACTCATAATGCAACTATAGAATACATCAGTTATCTCAGTTGCATGTCAGTGCATGTTCAGTTCAACAGGGACAGGTGGTAGAGAAGCAGATTGCTATCAGTTGTGACTATAGTTGTGCACCAGATCTTGCACAATCAAGGGATTGAGTATGCCAATGAGTTTGCCCACGTATTTGCCCACATTGTAGCTTTTGCTCACGTGATTTTTCCAAGTAAATACGTGGTTGCCTTGGAATTATCATCAGTTCTTGAGAAGGTATTGAGCAGCGGAGGCAGGCAAGCAGTGGAAGAGATTTGGAGATCAGATCTGAGCTGTATTGTGTGTAACAGAGGTGGAGATACTTGTGAGAAGTATTATGCTGTGTAATGTTACATGACTCAATCATTAATATACAGATAGTTGGGGTTTTTAGCGAGATGCTTTCCCCGGGATACATACTGTGTTAATGTGTGAATGCTCTTGATGTTTTATTGTTATTGATGCTGCTATATTGATGATCAACGTAGAGGAGCTTATGTATTGTGTATGTTTTCCGCAATAGTACATGATCAGGATAATCTCCATTGAATATGTGTTAAATTATTCAAAATTTCTACAGTCTAAAGGGGAGAGCCTTTAAACTATTGTTGTTTTAAGCCATCGTGGAATGCTAGCAGAAGTGTGTGGGAACTTGGTCTTGTGAGAGGAAGATAGTGATGTCAAGATGAATGGTTGTAATCTTTCTTTGATATTAATATACACAACTATAGATTGATTTCCTACATGTTTTGTAATATTACATATTCGTGTCTTGATGCTTCTTGACTCATTAAGTAGGTTGAATTGCAATTTTTCTATTATTATGTTTGTGTGTTGTTGTTGTTTACTTGTTTTAGGAGCTTGAAGAAGGAAGCGAGAGATTGCTGGAGTGAGCAAGCGAGGACATCATCAAGCAAGATAAGTGACCAAGAGGTAGGCCCTCTTGATAGATTCTAACCTAAGGAAATCTTCCATAGAATGTATTTGTTGTGGCTAGACCCATTATCGAGCTAGAGGAATTCATTCTTGTCTGCACTTATAATTTTACTTCAACCCAAATTGGTGACTCCACTCGGGAGATCCCATCTTTTGTTTGTTTTGGATTTTATGATTTCTTGAGAACTTTTCTAGTTTCACATTTTCCATTTGGTTTTTTTCTTTTCTCCTGCTTACTGGCCTAAGTTTAAAATTCATAGTAGCAGATTTGGTCCCCGTTTTGAAACTTTTTTTTTTATTTTTCCTTAGTTCCCTCGGATAGCACGTTTAATTGGCTGATAGTCATGCCGACCAACAAGAATTATGAAGGAACAGTCGCACCGACCCACCTTTGGCGTTTGTTTTCAGTTAGGCAGTCATCTCAATCCCTGTAAGTGAAGATTAGGGCTAGACCCCAATCTTGGCCAGTGTGTTCTGCTCTTGTGTTTTTGACCTCATAAGCCCTTTTGATTGTTTTCTCCCTAATTAGGAAGCTTCTTTTCATTTTTTTATCATCTTGATTTTTGATTGATCGAGTCATTGAATGGCTAGTGACACTAGGGCATCTAGCTAGTCACCCATTCAATAGCTTGTGGACTCATCAAGTCCGGTTGTGGGTCTATTTGCTCCTTGCATTTGCTTTTGGTCCCTCTTACGACTTTGACCTCATTTTGCACAAGTTTGAAAAAGTTTTGTTTACTAGTTTGAACGTCTTTTTCCAGCATAGATTACATTGTCGGTCTTGTGTTTGGTAAAGTTGGCGTTTCGTTGATCTGAATGAACTTCTCTTTTCATGTTTGCATCTACTTGAAGAACTCATTTTCTAGCGTGTTGCATCATTATGATTTGCATCTCTTAAAAAATAGAATTGCATCAGCATTTGAAAAAGGAAGAGAAATTTTTTCATTTCGAAAGGACCGATAGGTAAGTGCTTGTTAGGAAATTAGGAATTGGAATGCATTTTCCATTAATTTATTTTTTGAAAAAGTGAAGTAGTGAAAGGTCATTTCGTTTTCAGTTGCTTGATTGTTTGCATTTGATTGAGTAGTTTCTACCCTCTCTAGTGTAGGCATTTCATCGAATTGAAAGGGCCTTGTCCCATTTAGTTGCATTTTAGGTTTTTCGAGTAGCATCGCTAAGACCTGAAAACTGAAACTTAACTCAAGAAACTATAAAATGAATTCAATTAACCTAAGGTGCATTTGACATTAACGATCATATCTAGAAGGTCTAGACTAGAGACATGTTTCGGCATCTGTAATCCTAGTAGTTCTCGTTAGCTTTGGCATTAGACAGTGCTAGCACAGATTTGTGCTTCCCGTAAACTCGATAATATAACGAGAGACCCCACTAGGTTGCAATCCTTTTATCCTTAGGAAGTCGATTCGGTCGCCTTGCAAGCATGATACATCGAACACAGCATTCGGGGAGATTGCCTGCTCGTACTTCTTGGTTCGCCAAGAGGTATTCTGCAATTCACGGTTTCCTGGTAATCCTGTTTACCTAGATCATCCAAAGTAGTCATTTTATCTTTTTGACTCATTAAACTTAAAAGATCATTCGAGCACTTGTCCTTTCGAGCTCGTTTCCAATCAAAAGTGATAGAGCCATCTTTTTTTTCTTTCTCGACTCTTTAAAAATGAAAGAACATCAGTATTTTATGCATCTTAATAATTTATTGCCCACAATCCAAAACATCCTATTAGTCTTTTTGACCAAATCATTAGTTCCCTTAAAAGGACATTTTTAAAGCCTTGAAATTACTTGTTATTTTGACTAAGACAAGGTCATCGTGGTTGAACCATATGGTTCACCCAATTCCTCTTCCTCTCCTCCATCTAAAAGATTGTCTGAGGAGTCATTTCTTGAGTTATCAAAGTCACTTAAGGACCAGAATGTTGAACTCGCAACTGTTTTGAGTGTTCAACCATTGTCATCTTGTCCTCCGCCTACTTTCGATTCAGGGTCATTTGTTGATCTTGGCTTGAAATCTTCGGATAATCTCGTTTGAACTACAGAGAACTCGTCGACCACTAGAGGTCAGCTTGGACTGGTTATCTATCCTCCAAACCCTCTGTTTGACGTTGTTGAGATATCACCGTAGCATCCTTACAATCTGTACGACCAAACAGGTGTTCCTTTGGAACTATCCTCCAGTACACATTCAGTCATTCATTGTCATTTGTTTTCATACATGGAACCCGAAGGTGATGCTCTAGTCACTTCGCCGGATGAGTCCGAAATTTCTACTCCACGCACTATTGAGGGGGGAAAATTACAGTTGCAGTTTCCTCCCGAGAGTTTCCCTTATTTGGAAAGTATTCCTGCCAGTTTGCCATCCGGCTATGTGTCTTTGGGACACTTAGCTTCAGGCACACCTAGTGCCTCATCACTCTACGATAATTTTCTTTGGGCATTGGGCGTCAGGTCCATTCGTCATGAACACGACTTCCCAACCAGTTGTTACTTCAGTCCTGGTGCAACCCACCGTCCCAAACACTCTTGTACCATCAATCCCAGTTACACGTCAGTCGCAACCAGTGGTTTCAAAGATTGTTTTTGTCAGTTCTTCTATCCCGTTAGTCAGTTCCCAGATAGTGCCACCACCTGGGGGGCAGAACCTGAATGTCTCTATGATGTCAAGTGCCACTAATGTGAGCGGCTCTCAAGCTCACATTCTTAGTATAAACCAACCCTCTTTTGGTATTATTTACAACCCTGCTGACCCTACTCGATCAAGCAATGTCCAGTACCAACAGGTTCAGAATCCTGGTGGTCCGTCTGGATCGAGCAATGTTCAGTATCAACAGCCCTATGGGGCTCAAGTCCAATACCAAAATCCTTACGTTCCATATGGTTCTCAAGGATTGGTTAATCAACCTAACAGTACATCCAGCCTAGCTACGACCAAATTCAGTTCGGTAATTTCCTGGGCACTGCTCAAATACTCTTGCAACAGTAGGGACAGCCTTTGCAACAACCTGGGTAGCCTTTGTTACTATAAGGGCAACCTTTGTTGCAGCAAGAGCTTTCTACACAACAACAAGGGAAAATTATCCTGCAGCAAGGTCACCTGCAATAACTACAAGGTCAGTCCTTTCAACAGTTGTAGCAGGCCATGCAGCAGTAGATGGAATATGCTCTGCATACCTCTCAACCCATACTCTCACAGGGCCAACCTCTACAGCCCCAGGGACAAATATTGCAACCACAAGGTTAGCCCTTGCAACAGGAAAAACCAACCAAGGCAACAGCAACCCTTATATAGATATCAACAAGGTCAACCCTTGCACGGATAGGGTCAAGGTCTTGTCCTGCAGCAGCAGGTGCAGAATCCTCTTATCCAAGGTCAACAGGTTTAGAATCCCGCTGGCCAAGGGCACCAGGTACAAAAGCCCTACGTCCAAGGGAAACAAGTGTATCAACCTTATGCCCAAGGACCACAGGTCCAGAACCCTCTTGTTTAGGGACAATAGGCCCAATAGCCTTATGTTCCAGGACAACAAGTCCCATACCCATATGTCTAAGGTTAATAGGCTTAGCAGCCTTTTAACCCATGTGTTGCCTATCAGCGACTTGTGCATGGATAGTTTCAAGGTATTCAAGGTCTGAATCCTCCCTTTGGTTAAGGTAATCCGCAATGGGAGCAGCCTCAGATGCCATATGGCCAAAATCCTTACCAGCAGGGATGGGCTCCCCCCTATGGGCCCGCTTATCAACCTCCCATGCCTTTTAACACTCAATTACCTTTATTGGCTACACTTGAGTTGCCAGATGTATCACATCTTACGAATGATCTGATTCTTCATTCGTCGTACTGGCCTCTGGTGCCATCCACTATACCAAGTAATTGCCCAAAGTTTGATGGAAAATCCAAAGAAGATCCACAAGCCCATGTGCTGACATATCACTTTTGCTGCTCATAAAACTCGTACATGGATGATTCCATTTGACTTCATCCTTTCTAGTGAACCCTCACAGGTGCCGCAGTGAAATCGTACGTCGAGCTACCTCGAAGTACCTTCCATGACTTCAATTCGTTAGCCATGGCTTTCCTCACACATTTTCAGCTACCGGTTCGTTATGAAACTAGCACCTGTTTTCTCACATCGCTTAAGCAAGACACTGTGATGCACATCTCTGATAATATCCATGAATGGAGACATAGACGTTGCCTGATCAAGTTCAAGATAGTTTATCAGTTGCTCACTAAATGGTTCACCAAATCAGTCGTAACCCCAATTGCTCGTGATATAGCTATGGGTGGATGTGTCACTTAAGGGCAAGCCATTGCCCATGCCCAGTACTTGGATCTAGTTTACTCTCAGTCTGGCACCTTATACGAGTTGTTACCCAATGCTCTGCGGCCATCATCCGATCCTGCAGCATCAAAGTCACCAGTTGTTCCTCCCGCTCATGGAGTTATTGGTTCAGTATCCCAGACCCCTGCTAAAACTTCTTCCAAATATAAGTCGGTCTCGAATGTTGTTCCTAATAGTTCATCTCAAAATCTGCCAGGCCCTGGTAAAACCTCAGAGGTCCACGTTGTCCAGTCTACCGTAGCGGAAAAATCCTCGAAAGGAAAAAATAAAGGCAACAGGCAAAGCTAAAGCTGATGCCCTAAAACAGGGTCCTCCCAAATTGTCTGTTGGTGAATCTTTGCAACAGAAACCTAAGTATCCCAGCTTGATTTGCGAGGAGGATCACTATACTAAGGATTGTCCATGACAATCCGAAGTTAGTTGCCTACTTAAAGGGACCCCTGTTGTCCTTAAAGAGCCATTTCTGCCTCAGCAGACTCAGATGGTAGACCAACCTCGATCTTCTTCCTCTCAATCTCAAGTCTTCATGATGAGCATGCCCATTAATGCGGCAACCCGATCAAAAGATTATCAACCTCTAGCTCTAGCAGCTGCGAAAGAAAAAGAAATTGCTTCTTCTTCTTCCACCCCGAGTTCTAGCCCTCTGCAAATCAAGCGCCCTAACCCTAATTCCGCTATGCGACCACCCTCTCGAGGTTTGCTACGGAAATCCTCATATAATCCCAACGCCCCAGCCACTCAACACTATAATATTGTTAAGGATTTGGCTAAGGCACCGTCAGCCATGTTGGCTCTTGAGGTACTCCAAAGCTACCCATCATAGCGGAAATATTTGTTGTTGGCTATCAAGGGCATCGATCCCACCGATTCTAATTTGATCTATTTCGATCTGGAGAACCATGTTTCGTGGCTCCCTCATCAAATTGCCTTTCTTATTTAGGTTTTCATTAACGAGAAGACTATCCACCGTACTGTCATAAATGAAGGTTCTTCCACCTGCATCATGTCAATTGCATGTTGGAAGGCTATTGGTTCCCCTACACTGAACTAGTCTATGAACACTTTGGAAGACTTCAATGGGTGTGATTCGTGATCCTTTGGTGTCTTACCCAACCTTGCCATCACCCTGGAAGGCAAGACAGTGCAAGTCGAAGTAGAGATTTTTGACACCAATCTCAATTATAATCTTCTACTTGGCCGAAGTTGGACTCATGCCATGCATGTCGTGGCCTCCTCTTTATTTCACGTGATCTGTTTTCCCCATCAAGGGAAGATTGTCACCATCGATCATCTATCTTTCTTTGCTTCTTCCTCCTCTGATGGCAACGTTCTGAATGTCAAGCACTCTGGTGCTCCCTATGACAGTGTGGGGGCAGGTATCTTCAAAGATTCTACCTTAATGGGAATTTCTCCACTCCCACCTCCTCATGTTGCCTCTGTCAACATGGTCTCAGTCAAATCTGATCCCCGGTCATACCTGCACCAAATCTTGTTGATGCTTGGGGCGAGATCATGCCACTTAGTCCCATCGAAGTCAATTATGTGGAAATCGTTTCGGCTTCGAACTCTGCATCCTCAGTTAGTGATGGTAAGAAGAAAGGGAAGATTAGATTCCCCTATAGGTTATGTGAAGGAGAGCATATTCTTCACCTTTGTCCTCTTATGGATAAAGCTTCCAAAGTTTTGGAAAACCTTGCAGCTCCTCAACCCCAACTTCATGTTGGTTATCAAAGGCTTTCCTCTAACCCTCGCCTAGTTGGTAAAGAGATTGACTTGGATTCATCTCTTGTCCATCCTACTCTTCCTGAGCATGACTCTTATGTGTCTGTTCCTAAACAACCATTGGTCGAAAAGAGTGTCGACTTGGCTCTACCTTCAGTTGCTCACTCTATTCCCAAAGAGAGTAGTGATCATACTACTCATGTTCTTCTCATCTCCTTAGATTCCCACGAATCAAAGAGTGACCCTCTTGTCCCAATTGTTCAGGAGAGTCCTTCACCTATTCCTGTACAACATGGGGGCAATCATATGATGCCCCCACAAAGTCGTTATGTCGTCTCTTTCGATGAGGGTCCATTGTCTTCTTTCTGCCTCCCATCTTATGTGCCTTTCCAGATCATAGTAGAAGCCTATAATATGGTAGTACCTGGCACTATATTAGATGAAGGCTCATCTGTTAGCATCATGTATTCTACTACTTGGCAAGCTCTGGGCTCCCCACAGCTTGTGCCTGTCACTCAAGATAAGTTGGCTTTCAATAGAGGAACTAGTCAACCCTTAAGGGTCCTTCCAAAGTTCCCTATTACTTTGGGAGGAAAGATTGTCTATATAGATGTGATGGTAGTCCACGATCCTTTAGATTTCAATCTTCACCTTGGACACAACTATGTTTATGTCATGGGCACTCTTGTTTCTTCGCTTTTCTGTGTGGTTTGTTTCCCCACGAAGGGAGAATTGTGATTATTGATCAACTGTCATTCATTGGTCACCAGGCGCCTCCTTTGCAAGCATTGTCCCCTATGGGCTCTTGTTTGCAAGTAGTACCTTCCCCGTCACCAGTCAATTATGTGGCTACCCATTCTGTCTCCACATATGTTGATGATCACACAGATGGTATAGTACATTATGTACTGGGGGCATTGGAACCCGATCTGTCTTTGGTACCAAATGACATGTATTCCTCCCAGAGTGTGGTTCTTCCATCTAGTGAAGACCTCTTGGGAGCCATGTTCTTGTATGGTCCATGAACAGATGAATGATCATAGTTCCTTGTCTTGTGTCAATCTCATTAAAAAATGAAACAATTAGTCATGAACATAGTTCCTTGTCTTGTGTCAATCTCGTTAAAAAATAAAACAAGGAGTCATGAGCATAGTTATTTGTCTTGTGTCAAGCTCATTAAAAAATGAAACAAGGGATTGAGGATAGTTCTTTTACTATGTCAACCTCGTTAAAAAATGAAACACCTCCCATTTCCAAATCGAGTCTTTACTTAAGATCTCGTAAAATCCCAGTCAAGTCTTTCCAAGATCTCGAAAGTGAACCTTCTTTCCATCTAGCTAATTGACTGAAATGAAGCTCGGGGTTCATGTAACTCGATTGCGCCATTATTTCGAGGGCATGAAAACTTATAGAAAGCATAGTTTTTCATTTCAAGCTTGTGTAAACATGAAACTAAATCCAAACAGAGTTCCCCATGGTTCAAGCTTGTGTAAAATTGAACCCATGCCCAATTTACATCTCATGATTGCCGTTTTTATCAGTTGATTTCTACTAGATGAGCCTTGGTTGTTTCATTCCATTGCCACCATCTCTTTGGCCGATCATATGCTTTCGCTTGGTTGTTTTTCCTTTCCTTAGGGACCGCAGCGGTGAGTGGTTTTATTAGCCAACCTCTTGACCCTTACATGTTTTGAGCAGTTCCACCATTGCCAGAACCAGTTGCTACCCTTTATACCACTCGTTCCTCTAGGATGAGTCACATTTCAGCTCTTTTCTCAACTCGTTAAACTCATATGAAAAGATTATCGAGTATTTTTTTCCTTTTTTGACACGTTAAAGAGAATAAAAATGGGGGGTCCGCTTTCAACTCTTTCCCGACCCTTTATAAGTGAAAAGATGGTCGATCCCTTGTCATTTCGTGCTCATTAATGGATGTGAAACATCGTGTGCCCAGTACAAGTTTACCCATTTTTTGGGCTGGGAGGCACTATTTACGAAAAAAGGTACTCCTTGACTGAAGTGGTCAAGCGGTTTTCTCAAGTATTGTTTTCTACCTTTTCGGGCTCGAGAGACACAAATATATGAAAAGGGACCATGTGGAGTTTTCTTTTATGTGTCTTTTTCAAACTCTCTAAACATGAAAAAGATACCGAGTTACACCTTTGTCGAACTCGTTAAGCTATTAAACGACATCGGATTCATCGCCATGACGAACACGAGCTTCTCGTTCCTAGGGCTTGTTAAACTTTCTAGGTCGAATTCGTCTGAAGGATGAACTTACAGTGAAAGCATATGATATCCCCTTCAAGCTTGCGACTAAAATGTAATTGGGGTACTCGCCTGAAATGGTGGGGGAAAAATTGGAAATCTATCAATTGTGTCAGCAACTTACTCTTGAACATGACAATTTTTGCTTCGTGTCAGGTTGGGACATCCTCTTTGGCATTGCTGACCTTCCTGGGTTTGGGCCGTTCATTTTTTCCTTCCATTTGATCTCTGCCACGTCATTATGACCACTGATCCCATGGATCCAAAAGCTGAAAAATTTCCAGTTGTGTCATCGATATGTTCAAGAGTTATCCTTCTACAGTTACACTTACCTCTGATTCTCTGTATCATCCAAAAACATTTTTGCATCCTCTCATCTCTCATTGACGATGTAGGATTCATTATGGTCCTCCTTCGACATGGTCGCTTTCTGTCGACTTCAACTCATTATCCAAGAAGTTGACCGAGAGACTCCCTTCCAGTTCACATCTTTGGATTTTGATTGAGTGATTTCGTAGGTGTTCGACTTGAGTTCATGTATTCACATTCTGTGAATTGTGCTGATAGTACATTGAGTGCCATTGTCGTTATTGGTGGTTTCTCTCACACTTGTTAGCAGTTTACATTATTAACTGGTAATAAAGCGACTTTCTAGCATGTTCGATGTCAACACATCTATTCGCATGCTAGGATCTGTACTTTTATCGTGTCGTATTGGATTGCAAGTCCCTGGACTCAGATCACAAAAGTCCAGGTTGAGAAGTGATGTGACATGATTGTGATGATATGCATGTCTCTTTCAGATGGCTAGCTGCAACCAAACCATGAGTTATCATATGTTTCCTTCTTATTATTGGATGGTTGCGACCATACCTCGAATTCATTATGATCCTCTTTGACGGATGGTTGCGCCCATACCTAGATTCATTTACATGATCATTCTCTGGATGGCTACATCCATGCCATGATTCATGTATTATTTCACATAGATCTCAGTTTATGTATATGTATTTGTAATTACTTGCAGGTTTTTCGACGGTAGACTAGTTCCCCGCACTGATTTATAAAGCATTTCATCCCTCACTCTGGCTCGACCTTCACGCTTTAGGGGGCATCTATTACACAACATTTTGTCACTGTCCCTATACTCCCCATTCCTTGATCCTGGAGGACCTCTACTTTGAACCCTGCATGCTTTTCCTTCATGAATAAACTCCCATTATGTCCCTCTTCATGAGCAGATCATTTCCCTTTTGCACCATTTCCCCTGAAGCTTTTGTTTTGCCCAATTTAAAAGACCAGCACTAATGAACTTTGTCTTCCCCGTGCCAATGTGCAGAGATTAGCATTATTCCCCTTGCCGATCGGTGTGACTGAGCTGTGTTCCAGTCGCGTCGATCCTGTTATGGAATTTTTTTTAAATTAGAGCTGAAGCTTCCAGCTCTAGAAGCTTCGTAACCGAAGTCTGGTAAATGGTTTGGCCGGATGGGGTCGAGAATGATATTTTGGGCTCCTTTCCCCTATAATGATGGAACTACCTCAAGGGATAAGTATTTCTCCCATGAGAAGAGGATCCATCTCCTATCCATATTTCCTATATAAACCTCCCTTCTTCTCAAGCATAAGCTAGTTAGAGTGTTGGCTGAGTGTGAGTAGACTATTTTGATAAGACAAGCAAGCTATTACTAGTTGTAGCCATCTATTTGTGTGAGAGAGAAGTGTGTTTGGTTTGGAGTGAAGTCTAAAGGGAAGAGGCTTTAAAATATTGTTGTTTGAAGCCATCATGGAATGCTAGCAGAAGTGTGTGGCAACTTGGCCTTGTCAGAGGAAGACTGTGACGTCAAGATAAATGGTTGTAATCTTTCTTTGATATTAATATATGCAACTATAAATTGATTTCCTACATGTTTTTTAATATTACATATTCGTGTCTTGATGCTTCTTGACTCATTAAGTAGGTTGAATTGCAATTTTTCTATTATTATGTTTGTGTGTTGTTGTTGTTTACTTGTTTTAGGAGCTTGAAGAAGGAAGCGAGAGATTGTTGGAGCGAGCAAGCAAGGACATCATCAAGCAAGATAAGAAACCAAGAGGTAGGCCCTCTTGATTGATTCTAACCTAAGTTAATCTTCCATTGAATGTATCCGTTGTGGCTAGACCCATTCTCAGGCTAAAGGAATTCGTTTGTGTCCACACTTATAATTTTACTTCACCACAGAGGCTAGGATTGAGACTTGTGACTACACAATGCATAGTCCTTGGAAGCAAGAACTATGCATTGCACAGTTCCAAGAGGCAAGGGTACATGCTTGAGGCTTTCCACTGCACAATGCACAGTTAAGGAGGGTAGAGTGAGCTTAAGTTGGTCAGGCAAAAAATCTTCCAGAATTTTGCTAAGTGTGGGATCAGTGAACCAAATATGAAACCAAGATTGGACTTGAACATGATCACACACTCAAAATAATAAACGACACAACATTAAATACTCAACACTCAGAAACAACATGGTCCCCTTAATGCAACGGTAAAACAACATACTCCTCCAAGTACGACACTTAAGGTACACTTTGCGATGACAATGACAAAACTTTTGCGATGATGCATGAAACTTTGGGAATGGGTCTCATACATGTCTATATGATAAATAGGGCCCATCGGCACCAAATTTGTCCCTTGAAATGAACCATAACTCTACTTTTTGCGATGTGCGACACTTCCCATGGAAAATGACAACACTTGAGTTTTCTTCACAAAGGGACTAGAAAACTTAGATAATATATATGGGATGGTTCTTACCAACTTGCAAGGTCAAAGTAGGCTCTGAAATTGGATGGAGGCCAAAATTTTGGTGAGTGTTGTAGTAGAAACAACGAGAGGTCTAGCCAAGTTTCAAAACTATGGCTATAAAAGAAGTCAAGGAACAAAACAAAAGGAACAAGTATGCAGGAGGTCTTATTTTAAAGAGGGGCAATATTATTACCGAGCTCTTAGAGCAAAGCTACTTGACAATAAACTTACCTAATGAAGTTTCTTTCTCTAAATATAAGAGGGTTGGGGGTCCTTGGAAAAGAAGAGCCCTTGAGAGAATGTTGTTTGACTACAATCCAGACTTGTTATTTCTTTAAGAGACAATGTGCGAAGGAACAAAAATAGTGGAGCATTTAGCTTCATTTTTATTGGACTGAGAGTTTATTACTACTGATGAAAATTATTTATCTCGCAATTTATGTTATGGTTGGAAGTTAGATCGAGTTCCCTTTTAGGAAGGGTTTGTGTGGCTAATCATTTTATTCATGGGTTTTGTATGGATCTTCAAAGGGTTATTTCTCTAGTCAATATATATGCTTCTTACCAAGAAAAGGAGCAATTTTGGAATTCTTTAGATCAAGAAGGAATCATTCAGGGAAAGGATCTAATCCTCGAGGGATATAAATTTCAATATATCTTGTAGAGAAGTATGGAGCTTGAATGTTCGTGTTGACTCTTTAACCAACTTCTTTAAACACTTTATTGAAAGGCATGAGCTTGTAGATGTGGAGCCCATAAAACTTGTTCCTACTTGGAGAAATGGGCGAAAAGGAAAAGAACTTATAGCCAAGAGGCTTGACGGATTCTTGATCTTAGAATCTCTTTTAAATGAAGTTAAGTATTATCGCTTTTGGGTAGGTATCAAACAAATCTATGAACTCCATCCAATTATATTGCAAATTTAGAACTTTAGACCAAACAACTTAGTCCCTTTCAAATTTAATCGAGGTTGGTTGGGGGTGGAGGAATTTGACAAGCTAGTAATGGATAATTGGTCACATTTGGTAGATTCTCAATCGTAGTATTTTATGGATCAATTTATGAATAAAATGAAATATCTTTAAAAAGTGGTATCTCAATAGGTTAAACAGTAACAAGAAGAAAATGAATTTCATTCAAGAGGTGGATGAAAAGATAACAAGTATTCTAAACATAAATCAACAAGGGATCCTTTATGATTATGAAAAGAAGTTCATTATTGATTTAGAAAGGAAGAAGAATAATATATTGGAAATGGAAGAACTTAAATGGCATCTAAAAAGCAGGGATATATGGCTTTCAAAATGGAACATGAATTCAAAGTGATTTCATAGATATGCTAAGCAAAAAATATTTGTCAATCACATATGGGAGATCAAAGGGAGAGATGGAAGGATATACCAAAAGAAAGAAGAGATCATTGCAGAAGGGGTAAGATATTCCTCATAATTATTTCAGGATCTTGGGAATTAAACATAAGAGAACGTATGGAAGTAATCAAACTTTTTCCTTTCTTATTTTCTAAAAATAAATTTGTTTGAATTGGTAGACAGGTGGAACTAGAAGAGATTAGGTTGATAATAGCTAAAATGCAAAGGGATAAAAGTCCAGGTGTAGACAGGTGGTTATGGGAGAGGACATATTAAAGGTGGTTGAAGAGTTTAGGAAGAAGGGGTATATCTTCTCTAGTTTGAATGCCACCTTTCTAACTTTAATTCCTAAAATATATGGACTCAAATCCTTTGAGGATTTTTGCCTAATTTCTCTTTGAAATGTAATCTATAAGATAATTGCAAACATAATCAAGGAGGGTATTTGGCACAAGAGGCTATCCATTCTATTAAAACAAAGAAGACACTTGTAGTTGTTTTCAAGGCAAATACAAAGAAGTCGTATGATGGAATTAATTGGTCTTTTATTAGATTAATTCACATTCAGATTGGTTTGGTGATCTATATTTAAACAGGAACGCAACAAATTACAGATATAACCATACATATAGAGATGCAACGGAAATAATGCTTCATTTCATTACTGTAAAATACTAAAATGTGCTTACAAACAGAAATGGAAATATACTAGCTAGGGCGATGGTAGCTTGTCTATAAGAAGAGATGTGGCCGCTACATGCCTCTAAACTATGTTACAATGAGGCTCGAAGGCCTATTTATTGTTGAGAAATAATGGAAAACCCTAAACATCCAAAAACCTTACCCTAGAAGATGAAATGCCAAACTATGGGCCCTATTTGGGTAAATTGGTACATCAACTTCCCGAGGTCATAACTTTAGCATACGATCTCCGTTTGACACGGACAATATCTCGTTAGAAAGATCTATCCAAGAACTACAATTGGACCAAAGTTCCTCCTAGTTTTCCAAAAAAAAAAAAAAAACAAAACAAAACAAAACAAAAAACGTCATTTAGGGCCTCAAAACGACTCTGAAAGTTCAGGACCCGAAAAACTACGAAAAATAGTAAATTGTGCTACAATTAAGGAAACTGAAAAGCTGAAAGAAATAATGGTAGGGATCCAAGTGGACTTGGCAGGTGGCCACCAAAATCCACCTGGATCATTCCTCCCCCCTTAGGAAGCAATGGTCCCCATTGCATTGGTTCCTCCATGATGAGGAAACTTCTGCTGAACTTGGTCCCTGGTGAGCCACTTGCCCTGGTGAAGGAGTTGGCCTACTTTGACAACTCGATACAGTTGGATATTTTTTTGGTGAGTGTACTTGACTTGTGTGTCAATGATCTGATCAGTTGCAGCTTGTTCCATGCAATCTGGATTTAACTCTGTGGGTGTGAGTTGTTCTGCAATGTTGAATGTGTCTAGTAATGGTGAAAAGTATGGTCAAAGGCGGTCCACATTGAACACTGGGTGCAGGCCAAGGAATGGGGGAATGCTGAGTTCAAATGCATTGTCTCCCATAGCCTTGGTAATGGTGTAAGGACCATATTGGAGTGGTCTGAGTTTCCGATAGGCTCCAGTAAGGCATTCCTTTTGAATGCAACCAGACTTTGTCGCCCACCTGAAACTTTTGTGGCACCCGATGTTGTTCATGTCGCTGCTTGTACTTGGCATTTGATTTCTCCATAATGTTGTGGACCTGCTGGCAAATATGTTGGATGTGCTCAATGAAGTTGTTTGCCTTTTCTGTTTCGAACTGGACATGAGCCGAATCTACGTGAGTAGTTGCAAATGGCATGGCCACATCAATTGGACATAATGTCTGGAATCCCAAGCCCACCTGAAAAGCGTTGTGGCCAGTCGAGTTGTGGAGATCTTGGTTGTAGCTGTGCTGAACATAGGGGAGGCTCTCATCCCATGTGCGTGGATGCTTTGAGTTCTACATGCGCAAAATGTGTACGATCATCCTGTCAACAACCTATGTCTGGCCATCAATTTGAGGATGAAACGTTGTGGACTTAGTAAGTTTGGTGTCTAGCATCGACCATAGAGTGGACCAAAATGTATTGAGGAACCTTCTGCCCTGATCTGAGATGATAAACTGTGGGATCCCAAAGTGTACCCACACTCATTCAATGAAGAGTTTAGCAATGGCTTCTGCTGTTATATTCTTCTTGCTGGCCACCATAATGGCCATCTTCAAGAACCTGTCAACAACCACAAAAACACAGTCATTTCCATGCTTAGTAGAAGGAAGGCCCGACATGTAATCCATGGAGATGGATTCCCAAGGTCGACTAGGGGTAGACAGCGGGGTATAGAGGCATTGCTTCTTGATGGTCGGTTTGGCAATGGTGCAGGCAGTGCATGATCTGATGTACTTCCCGACATCCTGTGGAAGATTCAGCAAATAGAAATACTTATGTAGTACTACCACCGTTTTCTCGACCCTGAAATGCCCAGCAACCCAACTGTAGTGTGCTTCCCAAATCATCTTGGCACGCTCGCTTGAAGGAACACAAAGGTGACCCAGCTAGCATAACAGGGAATCCTGGAGGTGAAAATCTGGAACATGCTAACCCTCCAAGAGTGTCTGGTATGGGTGGCCGAATTCTAGGTCGCTTTTGTAGAGAAGTGGCCAATCAGAAGTCGCATGCCCTTAAGAGTTGAGCACGGTGGTTAACGCCATGATCAGTGGTCGACTGAGGCAATCTGCAACATTATTGGTGTTTCCCTTCTTATACTTGATATTCAAATGGAACTATTGCAGGTATGTGGACCACTTCTGATGGCAATTATTCTGCAATTTCCCTTGGATCTGTATGAACTACAAGGGTCAGTTATCTATGTGGATGACCATTTCCTTCCCAAAAATGTAATGCTTCTATTTTCGGTTGGCCTGCATCATGAAATACATCTCTTGGTCATAAGTGGGATACTTCCAGACTATGTCTGAAAATGTCTCACTGTGATATGTCACTGGATGCTCGTGTTGAGTAAGGATTGCCCCAATAGCATAGTCAAAAGCATCTGTCTCAACCTCAAAAGTTTGTTGCAAGTCTGGTAATGCAAGCATTGGTGCCAAGCAGAGGCGATATTTCAACTCTGAGAATGCCTTCTATTGAGATTCAGACTAAAAGAATTTTGCTTTCGCTCCTCCCTTAGTGACTTGACTCAAGGGCCAAGTGATACGACAAAATCCCAATACGAACCTGCAGTAGAAGTTGGCAAGACCTAGAAAGCTGTGGAGCCCTGTCAGAGTGGTTGGAGATGGCCAATCCTGAATGACTTGGATCTTGGCTGGATCCACATGCACCCCCCTTTCATCAATAATGTATCCCAGATACTAAATTTTGGGTCATGCCAAAAGTGCATTTCTCCAAATTGGCACATAACTTGTGTTGTCATAGTGTTTGGAGAACCTGTCGGATGTGATGGAGGTGTTATTCCCAACTCTGGCTGAAGATCAGGATGTCATCCAAGTATACCACTACAAAGGAGTTGGTGAATGGCCACAAGATGTCATCCATTAGCCTCATGAAGGTTGCAGGAGCATTTTTCAATCCAAAAGGCATAACCAACCATTCGAAAAGGCCCTCCTTGGCTTTGAAGGTAGTCTTCCACACATTAGAGGGTTCAATTGGTACCCGGTGATATCCTAACTTCAAATTGATCTTGCTGAAATATTTTTCCCCCTTCAATTGGTCCAAGAGGTCATCAATTTGTGGGATCAGGTACCTATTATGGACAATGATCTTGTCCAGAGCCTGATAGTCAACACATAGTCTCCAAGTCCCATCCTTCTTCTGTACCAACATGATCGAGCTCCCACAGGGCGATGAACTTGGACAGATGTGACCTTTCTGCAATAGCTCCTGAATCTGCCTCTTGATTTCATCGTTCTCCATAACGGAGTGCCGATAGATTGGTCCATTGGGCAGTAGTGCACCTGGGGTCATATTGATGGAGTGCTTGACCTAACAATGGAGAGGAACCCTTGCGGGGGAGGTGAAGATGTCCACATACTCCTCCACGACCTTGTCCATCTGTAGTTGTCGTGTGGAGGGTCCCTATCTGGAGGTCGTGGCCACCATCTTCTTCTTTCCTTGAAAGCGTACCATCAAGAAAACAAATTTCCCAGATTTGGAAATGAGCTTACTGCATTGTTTTGCAGTGACCAAAGAGATGGCGGTAGGTGGTGCTACCTCTGGTATCCTGTACAACTTATTTCCCAAAGTAACAATAACAGCATGGGGCCTTGATTCATACAAAACATGTCGCTTCCACAAGTATGGTTGTCATAATAATACATCACAAACATCAAGGGGAGCAACGTCACACAATACCTCATCAATGAAGGGTTTCATGTTGTATGGAAGGCGAGACTATTGGCTCACGCGAAGATCCCATCCTTGGTGAAGCCACCTGATGGCATACGACTATGGATGTGTTGTGGTCGATAAGCCCAACCGCTTCAAAACCTCTATTGAAATGAAGTTCTTTTGGCTCCCGCTGTCGACAATGAACTATACTGGGGAGCCCTTTACCCACATCTGGGAGTGGAATAGACGCTCCTCCTCCTCTCGATCTTCAGGTTCCTCCTTTTGGATCTTCATGGTGGCAATGGTGGCGTTGGGCTCCACATCAATAATCTGCTTCCCTTTGTCATTCCCCCTGTCAGGTTCTGACTCAGAGTCGGAAACATGCATCTGATTCTAAAACCTTTAGCTTGGCCTCCAGTGACTGCTTGGCCCGACACTCACTTGTGTTGTGAGTGGAGCTCTTATGTAACTTGTTAGGTTCCTATACCAATAGGAGTCATAGACTGACTAAGGTTAAGCCTTGTAATATTGTACATACCTTTGCTTTCTGCAAATCTTTTCCATATTAAAAAATTAAAAAATGTAAAGAGGGTATGTCCTAAAAGAAAAATCAAAGGACAAAAAGAATGAGAAAAGGTCAAAAAATGAAGATATATAAACCCCAAAAAAACAAAAGAGACCATGAAAGTGTGCAAGTCAAAAAGCCACTACTATTAACTTTTATGCATAATAATGATTGTGTGCAGCTTGTTATTCATGCCACAATCCATGGTAATCAAACTGTGTAATCTTGATTATACCATGCTTTGAATTTGATGATTATAGTTAGAGAATAAAATCTGACCTAGTTTAATCTTGGTAGTTCATTAGATAGATAGAGAAAATAAAAGAAGCTCATTAGTTTAATCTGAGCCCTTGGATGATATAAGGTTAGAATTAGATAGTCTACTTTGTAAAAGAAAAGGATTGATAAGGGTTTGCTAGCCTAAATGCACCCAAATAAAATGAAGAAAAAATGGTAGGGTAAGTAAATGGGTAAGTAGAATAAAGGTTGCAGAAATATCAAGTGATTACATAAAAGCACTTATGTCATGTTTAAATACATTTTTCAAATGTGCATAAGCAATAAACAAAGCAAGGACAATGGTTTACAACTTGGTTTATTTAACATCCCCTCTGTCATTGCACCCCTCTACTTACTAATTTCCCATAAATAAGTTCTAAGTCCTTAGATCCTCTAAGTCAAAGAGGCTCAGAGCATTTCTCTGACTTTTGGTGGGACCGGAGCCTCGGCTTAATGAATTAAGGACACCAAGTGTTAAAATCCCCTACAAAAAATTCATTCCCCTTCATAAAACCCCTTTTCCTAAGGTTAAACTTCATTTACCTAGGAAAAGTAACCCCCCCCCCCCACGTTAAAACATATTTCATTCAAAAACCCACAAAAGAATTTTATCCTAAGTATTAAGTGTATGTAAAGCGCGCAAATATTACATGTTACATTATGCTTAAGGGATATTACCCACTTCGCTCATTCACTTCATATTAATTTTTAATTTTATTATATAATCCGCAAAATTCCATTATCTCGTACTAATTAATTCCTTTATATAAATAACCCAACCCCTAGTTTAGTTATAGACTATACACTTTACCCCATATCCCGACAAAATTTATTAATCCCGGTATTTAACCCCGCCCGATCACCTAATCTTGTCATTAAGCAGCACCCGATCTGCTAATCCAGTGATTAAATCCTAAACTAATCCCATACCACCTAAGATTAAAGTTATGCCCCCCCCTGAAAGCCTTTTCTTTATCCACCATCCAATTCCCTCACCCGACTCTCGTTCGATCATCACCTACCACATATGATGGCCTACAATCATATCAGCCGAACCTGATTGACGACCTTTACCCGCCTGATAAAGCAGTTTTCCCCAACCCCCATACTGCTACGTGTCAAATGCTAAGGTAGATCAGGTGACCCCTCCTAAAAACCGCCCTCGCCACAAAAGCGGTGCAATGGCCAAGCAAAACCGTTTCCCCGCTTAACCAAAAAAATTGCCAACTATTCATTCATAAATGAACTCACCAAAAGTAATTGTTTTTTTATAAAAGGCCAACTCCCACAAACACCGAACTTGCCCACAAAACAGACCTCCAAATTCACTCCAGAAGATGTTGCAAACAACCCAACTGACCTCTCAGTCCGTACTAGAACCGTACAAACCTCTACAGGTGCCATGAACCATCACCTTGAAGCCAATTTTCCCAATTCCATGTATATCACCATAGAATACCACTCCCCGTTCAAATTTGGAAACGTCCAGCCTATCAAGTATTTTCATTAAGTAAATTTCATTGCAAAATACCTTAAATTTTAAAACCTATGGCCAAACCCTCTGATAGTTTCCAATTTCCATTTAAAACATTTGAATAAACCCCCAGCGCCTAATTCAAATCCACAAGAACTAAATAATGCCTGTCCCTATTGCCTTGGACGTTAGACCTATCACAACTCCCCATTTAGGCCTTGACCACCTTCCCTTGGCTGACAGGGACTTCCAAATTAAGGATACATCTACCCAGGGCCTCCTGCTTAAAATCCATTGTCTAAGTAGGGACAGATACTTCAATCATGCTAATGATATTGGCCTTTGGGAGTCAAATTTTCCCAAATACCAATTCCCCCAAGTACATATCTTCCTAGAAGTTGTCCATATGTGCCATGCATGCTACATCCCTAGCCATAGAGCCATAATGTCTCATGACCAAAAGGTGTTGTTTACTATCATAGCTAAATCCATCAATGAGATGTTACAACTCCAACTAGGACCAAGCATGACTCCACTCTCAATTGGAGATTTGTTAGACCAATATTCCAAATTAAGTCCCTCTAGACTGGCCAAATTGTTCCAAGATTTCATTGTTGAGGAGCAGTACATTCCTAAAAATCCCCCCCATATCTTTATGCCATGTTCTCTGAAAGGGGAAAACAAATCATCACCATGATATCATGTGTCCTAGGCTGCTGCACTGATGAATTTGTTGATGAACTTGTCCTATCCTTCATGTCAATCTATACCCCAGGATAGCCTCCTGTTGTTTTGTACAATTATGATGAGTTCATAGTTGAGAGAATGCATGAACAGTTCACCAAGCTGAACAATGAAAGAGTGTTCAAATACTCATCTCTCCTCTACCATATGTTCTTATATTATCAGCCAGACAGATTTCCTTTTCCCCTCCAAAAGCTAGATACCAAAGGCCAACCCAGGTCTGTCATTTTTTGGACCCCACTCTTCCATAAGTATGAGTCACCATATACCTATTCAGATTTCATATATTCTTTTGTTCATGTAGTCATGACTATGTTGAAAGGAAGCCCTCCCCCTAGGATAAGTCCAGAGATCAAAAGGGTCCTTTAGTTGTCTAAACAAAGCAAAGTGGGAGATTGGTACCTTTACCAAAACCACACAAAGATAAGAATTTATGGTTGCCAGCTTGCACTGTATAAACTACCCAAGTACCTCCCCATGAGGTTATTTTCTCTAGAGTACTATAGACAAATAATGAACTCTGATGAGATAAATTTTTTCTCGGTCAAGAAAAGATCACAATTCAAAGTAAAAAACCAGTTAGGCCCCTTCATCTACAATTCTAGAGAGGTAGGGAAGGAAGCAGACCAAATTTTGCAGCAAATGAATTTCCAACAGAGTTTCATGTGGAGGTATGACCCTGAAGAATTTATGACCAGATTGAAAAAGAAGGCCAATTTGGGACCTTATATTCACCACCCCGTACTAGAGAAAGAAAGATATGCAAATCAATTTGAATGGGTGGAAAACACTCTTGTAGATAGAGACAGTACAAAGGTAGATGTAGAGAATGCCTTATGTGACATAGAAAGACAGTTTGATGAGATCTCATTTCTATAGGTACCTTAACATCAAGAGCCAGCCATGAGCACCCCTCCTATCATGCAGACCCCTCAGAATGAGGAAAAGAACCCCAAAAGGACCGGGGAGGAACCCTCAAGTTCAGGAATGGGCACATCAAATGTACAGTATGAGACCAATCAGAGTAAAAGTCCTAGGCTAAATCTTGTTACAGAGCAAGAAGACACAAAAAGCTCAGTAGAAATAACTGATACCGAGCCAGACAGAAGTAAAGGCACAACTCTATCTGAGGAAACATAGGGGCCATCTACATCATAGACGCAGATTTTGGAAAGATGGCTAAGTGTAGAAGTATCCTCATTCAGTAGGCCTACTGATAAGGATAAGGATATAAAAGATATGCACAAAGACATTAAAATGAGGAATGAGAAGCTCAAAGCTCAAACATATGCTCAATATCTAAAAATCACTCCCACAAATCAAATAAGGCTGATGTCAGCTTTTGACATCAAGGAGGGAAAGATTCAAATGTCCTTTATCAAACCTACAGCACATCAACCCAAGACATCATCAGACTTCAAGAGGGTTGACTTTGAAGTATTGGCAAAGGATATTCATCCCATAGACCAAATAGAACTACATAAATACGCTGCAAAGATGATATACTCCACCCTTACATGTAAAGCCATAGCTGCCCATCAACTGCAAACCTCATTGAATAATATCTCTGCACAGCTTTAGTTGGAGAAAGCCTCCTCACAGGCCAAGGATACCAGGATTAAGTCTTTGGAAGACTTAGTTATTGAGTTGGGACATGATCCCAAAGATATTAAAGCTACAGAGCAGCTCATAAAGAAGAAAAATGATAATATTGTTGCACTTAAGAAGCAATTAAAAATACCCCAGCTGCAACATCCTCAAACACTTGAAGTTTTGGAGACCCAACACAAGCATGAGGAGTTGATGGACTTGGTCCTACAACTCAATGATCAACTAAGGGAGACAAACAAAGAATTGGATAGCTTGATCGAATTAAAATAAACTAACATAGCCACAACTTCCAAAAATGTCATCCTTACAGTATCTATAGCAGTCCCTTCCACACTAGCACCTACAGTTCCACCTGCCACAACATTGTCAGTCACAGCAGAGTCTACAACAGTAGGTACATCAGGAGAAGAGGTATACAAATTAATCAAAGCCATGAATGAAATGTCAATCCAGGCTACAGAAATGAACAAACTAAGAGAAAAGGTGGCAAGTTTAGAAACTGACTACAAACTTGCCCAAATTATGCAAAAGGAAAGGCACAAAAGGCCAATAGAATGAGTGAAAGAGTCAAAGCTATGGAGAAAGACCTAACATTGGAGAAACCCCTTGGACAAGCCAAGGAACCGTTATGGGCCAATATCATTGACTCTATCAATGATATTTGGCTATCTATGGAAGTTATTTTTTAGCAGACAGAATTGATAAAGATAGCTACAAAAGCTATCCAAAAGGTCAAGGAGGAATTGGGAGACATGCCTGAGGATGCCAATAGACCCATCCACTTCCTTAACAGCAAAAACAGGTATCGGCTTCATGATTTGGATATAGAAGACAGAACTAAAACCATTTTGAAAATAAGGAAGGTCCTTTCCAAGAGAAACTTAATGCTAAACTTGGAAGAAAAGTGCCAGAACATGCAGGTAGCCATTAATAGATTCATGGCTAAATTCCAAATTTTGAGGGAGAAAAGATTACCCAGTCCATTGGTCATTAATGACAAACTTATGACACAGCAGGACTATGATAAGAGACTCAAGCAGTTGGCTAAAGAACAAGCTAACACTTCAGCAATAAAAGCACTACCAACAGGAAAAGTTTTGTATAATACATTTGAGAACTTGTTTTTTCTCCAACATGAGATAAAACACTTGTTCATCACCAAAACCAATTTTTCCAAGTATACTGAAGCTAATGAGATATATAGGCGAATGATGAATGTCAAGTTACCTGATGATAAATGGTGGGAAAAGATGACTGATTTACTATAAGAAATTTATAGTAAAAAGGTTACTATACAATAAAAGTAGAACAACCAGGTAAACATATGAAAACAGGTCAGCATGCCACAGTGTATCAATGTCAAAGAGTATCAGGTGAAAGTTAAAGGTTAAAGAAGATTCCAACGTAAAATACCACAACAACAAGCCAACATAAAGGGCTACAAACCAAACTATAAAGGCCAACAGCAGCACAATAAAAGGGACATCATGAAAATAGTTCAATAGTTGTCTCTATCTTCTTGCAAGAAGATATTTGTATTTCCTAGATTAAATCTCAAGTTAGTTTGAGATATTTTGTAATAATTTTTGTATAAGTACTTCGCAATTCGAAGTATGTAGGGTGGATTCTTAGACATTTCTATAGACATCTAGATCAAAAGACTGTAAAGCTATTGTATCACTGACTAGACCAGCAAGTTGGATTGATGAATAAAGACAAGATATTTCATAGGATTCATGTATAGAGTGAAGTGCAAACAAGTATTTTCTCATATTGTTGTCATCTTTCTTAAAGTTTTTCCACAATATTTAATGTATTTATGTATCTGAATGTTATAACATGGAATGATATCTCAAAATTTGCTTAATTTCACTCTGTTTTAACTATTATACATTTAAACTTTTTCTACTGATCATCTAAGTTAAGGAATTCTTAATTGCTCATTAGTTTAGGTTGTCTCTTTGTAATCTATAACAAAGGATTCTTAATTGGCCATTGTTTCCAATTACCCTTTGTTCCTCGTTTTAATCCTGCTCTGAGAATTCTTAATTTCCCTCTCACCTTGGTTAAGACCATTTCACCCCTCTGACCCAATGACTTGCACTGTACTCTGCTAGCTTGCCCTTTGAACACTCCCTTTAGAGTTAATTCCAGTTTTGTTGCCCTTCTGTTGACTCCATAGCCTAATGGTCTAAAGACATCATTCTATCCATATGTTTTAAGGATTCCACCATCCAATCTTCAATTCGAATCAAAAACCCCCCTGAACATTCAAAACTAGCCTAAAAATCCCCGCAAGCAAAGTTAAATCATATAGACAGAGCCCTCTCTGAGCCATAGGTTGGCTAGAGCCTATGCTTAAAAGTTGGTTTGTGGTTACCTCGGTCATTTTCTTTCTTCTGAAAACTTCTAGAGAAAATTGTGAGTGATAACATAGAGGCGACTCCACTGGGGAACCCAAATCCTTAGTCCTAATAAAGCTTTAAGAAAATTCTAAATCTTCATTTTAAGCCTCTTAAAGTCATTTGTTAGAAGTTTTCTTGAAAAAATCTCACAAAAACAACTAAAAATTTTGAAATTCTGGCTTCCAGGAAGACTCATTTTACTAGGGCTAATCCAGACCCAAACCCTGCCCCAGTAGTTGATAATCCCGGCCTAATTTCAAGAAAATCCAAAAAATAAGAAAGTTCACTTAGCCAGATACCATTAGTTAAAGCTAATTCATGTCCTGATGAGTGGTTATTTTTAGAAGAACTCCCCTTTGATGTGCCCTTTGATCTTTCATTATTTAGAACAAAATCCGAAAATGCACTCAGTGAAACTGTTCTAGATCCTGATTTTATTGCAAACCTTGAAGTTCAACAGGCCAACAAATCCATTGATGAATACATTCTGAAATCTCCACAATCATCCATAAATACTGCCACAGTCCCTGAGATTTCTGAACAATCGTCCATTACTTTGAGTCCACCTTTGTTCCCTTCAACTTCATCAATAATACCTTCTAAAGTCCATTATTCACCACCATTTATACCTACTCTCCCTCACCAACCTACCATCTTGCATTCATCACCTACTAGTCCTGGTTCTTCATCCATTCTTCATCCACATCTTAACCCCTCCCAGCTTACAGCCATGGAAAATAGATATGCTCCTCTTGTTTTACCTGCCCAACTTGGTGCTATGCTAGCAGACTACCAAAGTAAAATCGTTCAATTTGATGGCATGGGACATTACACTGCTCAACAACATGTCAACAAGATAACAGATTACTTTTAGTTGCATGAGATTGACACAGATAATGTTCAAATGAGACTTTTTGCCCGAACTTTAGCTGGTGATGTTAGGAAATGGTTTAGAGCATTGCATGCTAATAGTGTTGATAGTTTAAATGCACTTCACCGTCAATTTTTGAATAGATGGGAAAATAAAAAGAATCCCCTACAAATCCTTTCAGAATATAAGAATATTAGAAGGGGACCTAATGAGACTATTCAAGATTACTGCACTAGACTCAATAGTGTATATAACGCCATCCCAGTTAATCTTAGACCCCCACCTGACTTAGAATTAATAAAGTTTCCTGATGGTTTTGACACAGATATGGCATACCAACTTAGGGAAATAAATCCCCCAACATTAGAAGAAATGCAAAGTGTAGCTGTTAGTGTTGAAGCTAATTTGTTAGCTAAAAGAGCTAGAATTAGAAATGAAAAAAGAGGAACTGCTAAGAATGAAACTTCACCATCTGACATCAAAATAGATAATTTAGCCAAAAGTATGGAAAGACTAATGGATAGAATATATAACATAGAAAGGAAACCCCAATGGGATAACCAACAAGCACCTCCAGTTAGAAACCCAAATGTTAGAAAAAACCAAAATCAAAACATTGGGAAAAATGGACCAGATCAGAACATTAGGCCTCCTTTTCAAGAAAATTACGCAAAGGCATCCCATCCTAAAGAACCAGGACAAGATACACAAATTAAACTAATGGGAATAAATGATGACGATACTACTTTTTTAACCCAAGATGAGCAGGAACTGCATATGCTGTAGCAATTACAAATATAATCTGGAGAGTCATTTGATTACAAACAGGGATATGATCCTGTCATTTTTGAAGTACATAAATAGTATAATCTGAGAGGCAAAAAGAATGTTGATGTCCCTGACCAAACCAAGAAAATAGTGCAAAGTCAACCCAAGAAAATAAAAGAAGCCCCTGTGTCAAAGATCCTCCAAATTCTCCCTAGGCATAACCAAATCCTTCTAGCCCCACAATTGTAGATATAACCTCTAATCAACCTTTTGTTCATCTACCATCTACTTCAATTCCACCTAAGGAACCAGTGGAAAAAGCTCAAAACATCAGATCTGAAAATCCACATAAGGAGATCCCCAATAAAGGAAAAGAAGATAAGCCTACTCAAATCCCTGCTTCAAAAATCCAAAACCTTCAAACAGAAAAAGTTATTCAATCTGGGAGCAGAGATAGCAAAGCTAAAGATTTCAGTTCCTTTAACATAACTAATCAAGAATGAAACTTACAAATCACAGATAAACCAAACCTTAAACATTGCTAAAAATGAGGATTCTGTCAACTTGTTTGATGACCAACCAGAACTCATATTTGGTCCAGATGTTAATGGAAAACAATTAGAAGGAGGAGGTCCACCTTTTTACATTAGCGTTAGTATCCATGATAAAATTCTACACAATTCAATGTTGGATTCTAGGGCCTCCCACAAGTTAATGCCCAAATCAGTGATGAAGAAATTAAACCTAGACATTACAAGGCCTTATAAAGACTTATTCTCATTTGACTCCAGTCAAGTAAAGTGTCTAGGATTGATCAAAGACCTGTGTGTCACTTTAGTTGAATATCCTGCCAAAAGCATCCTTATGGATATTGTGGTCGCTGACATCCCACCAAAGTATGGCATGTTGTTATCCAGATCATGGGGGACCAAGCTTTAGGGATCTTTACAACTGGATATGTCAAATGCAACAATTTCTGTTTTTGGACAACCTAAGAAACTATACTGAGAAACCTTAATGAAATATATGGTAAGTAGCCAAGATCGGCCTCAAAACTTTCCCATCTACTCCATACACTCAGATATCGACTCTTTTATCCTGTATAATGTTGATCAAACACAAGAAATTTTTTTAGACAATATTAATACAGAACCAAAAGAAATTGCAGTTTCCACACAAAATGAAACTAACCAAACTACAGAACTTTTCAATGAACAACATGGTCAAACTACTATAAATGATGAAAAGTTTGTTGCACCAAATAGTGAAAACTATGAGCATGAGATATTATGGCATCTAGAATTTGATGGGTCAGTCAATCAGTTAGGAGCAGGAGCAGGAGTGTGGGTATATAATTTAGAAAATAATCACTCAAAAGGCCATGCATATAGATTGAATTTTAAATGTACCAATAATATGGCCGAGTATGAAGCATTAATTTTAGGTCTTAAGCTAGTTAGGAGTCTAGGATCTAAAAGAGTTTTTGTCATGGGAGACTCTTAACTAATTATAAAACAGATTGATGTTGTATATATGACAAAGGACCCTAGATTAAGTTGTTATAGAGTAACTATCGTAGAAATACTTAACACTTTCCTAGAAACAAAGCTTGCAGTAATTCCTAGAAAACACAATATGCAAGCCCATAGTTTAGCAATGTTTGTCAGCACCTGCAAATTACCCTTCCAACCTAATCATCAATACACTGTTGAAGTTAGGCACAGACCTACAATTCCAGATAATTTGAAGAATTGGAAAATATTTTTTGATGATAAACAGATAAATATCTTTTTACTTTCAGAAAAGGAG
Source organism: Pinus taeda (assembly GCA_000404065.3). Lineage (NCBI taxonomy): Eukaryota > Viridiplantae > Streptophyta > Pinopsida > Pinales > Pinaceae > Pinus > Pinus taeda. Next base: position 181,731 of record APFE031116290.1, read on the forward strand.
TTTGTAAATAACAATATAGATATTGATACATCAATAGATCCTTATACTAAGGATGATATAGAAATAAATGAGATAGAAGGTGACGAACTAGATAGAATCAACCCAACTAAATTTACTAAATCAGATGTAGATAACTTAGAGCAAATTGAGATTGATGAAATAATCAGCGAAGAAACCGAAGTAATTAATCTCAAGGATGAATTCTTACCAAAGGGATTAACCCCTCTGGAAGATTTATTTGATTCAAATGATGTTCCTAGGAAACCTAAAATGGAACCATTAAGGTCTAATATAGAGGAATGTAATATAGGCACCGATGAAAACCCTAAACTGATAAAACCTTCAAAATCATTACCTCCAACTGAAAAAAGTAAAATACATTGAATTGTCGAAAGAATTTCAGGATGTCTTTGCTTGGAGTTATGAGGACCTCAAATCCTATGACACCAACATCATCCAGCACACAATTCCTATTAAAGAAAATCAAAAGCCTTTCAAACAAAAGCTTAGAAGGATCAATCCTGTCTTATTACCTACAATTGAAAAAGAAATTCAGAGGATGTATGATGCCAAAATAATTGCACCAATCAAATTTTCTGATTGGGTCTCAAACTTGGTGCCAACTAGAAAGAAAATTGGTGAGATCAGACTCTGTGTGGATCTCAGAAACCTCAACAAATTACCCTCTCCCAAAAATGGACCACATTTTACAAAGAGTAGTTGGAGCAACCAGAATCTCATTGTTGGATGGATTCTCTAGTTATAATCAAATCTTGATTCATCCTGATGACCAACCCAAAACTACCTTTACTACTCCTTGGGGCACATTTAAGTATGTGAAAATGCCTTTTGGGCTAATGAATGCAGGAGCCACTTTGCAGAAGGCTATGGATATAGCCTTTGCAAAAGAAATTCATGATTTCCTTGTGATATATCTAGATGATATTATTGTATTTTCAAAATTTGACAATCAACATTTGGATCATCTAAGACAAGTTTTTATAAAATGCGAGAAATTTGGAATCTCTTTGAACCCCAAGAAGTCTTTGTTTGGGTTATAAGAAGGAAAGTTGTTAGGTTACATAATTTCAAAAAATGGTATAAGAATAGACCCTGCGAGAATAGAAGCCATCTTGCAAATACAACACCCGAGGAACATTAGAGAGTTACAAGCTTTTTTAGGAAAAAATATTTTTCTAAGAAGATTTATATCTAGAATTAATTAGATCATTAAACAACATGCTGAAAAAATATTCCACCATAAAATTGACTCTTGAGGCTAAAAAATCCTTTGAAGACATTAAACTACCCTTAACTAAAACACCTGTGTTAATCAATCCAAAATTTGATAGAGATTTCATATTGTTTTCCTTTGCTTCTAAGCACACAATAGCTGCAGTTCTATTACAGAAAAATGACCAGGCCTATAAACAACCCATTGCTTTCTTTAGCAAAGCCCTGAGAGATGCCCCCTTGAAATACAATATAATGGAAAAACAAGCATTGGATTTAGTCAAAGCCATTAAGGACTTTAGGGTATACATCTTATATTTTCATATAGTAGCCTACATTCCAAATTCAGTAGTCAAAGACATTCTAACTCAGGATGGTCCTGATGGAAAGAGGGGAAAGTGGATTGCTACTATTTTAGAGTATGATGTGGAAATCAAACCTACTAAGTTAATCAAGGGCCAAGGTTTAGCCAAGCTCATGGCTGAATCAAACTGTCAGGCCTTGGATATAAACTTTATTGTAGCAATAGATAATGAAGAGGAGATGATGACTCCACTAATCAGCTAGGCCTTTATTGAATCACCTTGGTATGCTTATATTATTTATGTTTTATTGAACTTACAAGCTCATCCTGAATTATCTAGGACTAAAAACAGGTTTTTAAATATGAAATCCTTGAAATTTTGTATACTAGATAATGATCTGTTTTGGAGAGATCGTGAAGGTATTCTTCTCAATTGCTTATTAAAAGATGAATCTGATAAAGTTTTGCAAGAGTTTCATGCAGGTGACTATGGAGGACACCTTTACTGGAAGACCACTATAGATAAAATCCTTAGAGCTGGTTTCTACTGGCCTGCCTTGTTTGCTGATGTCAAAAAATATGTGACCTCCTGTCACAAATGTCAAATTTTTTAGGGGAATAAAAAGCTTTTACCTTTACCCCTCAAGTCAATCTCTGCTAAAATACCTTTTCAACAATGGGGTTTAGACTTCATTGGTGAAATTCACCCATCCTCCTTTGCCCGGGACAAATGGATCCTCACAGCCACAGACTACTTCACAAAATGGATAGAGGCCATACCTTTAAGGCAAGCCACAGACACTGTTATCATAACCTTCCTTGAAACCAATATTCTATCAAGATTTGGATGTCCAACTAAGCTCATTATTGATAATGCAGCATCCTTTAAATCCAAAGGAATGATAGATTTTTGCAATAAATATCATATCACCCTGGGCCATTCTACAACATATTACTCTCAAGGAAATGGACTGGCAGAATCCTCAAACAAAAGTTTGGTAAACATCATTAAGAAGTTACTAGAGGACAATAATAAAACATGGAATAAAAAGCTAGTCAATGCCTTATGGGTAGACAGATTGACTACTAAGAAATCAATTGGTACTTCTCCCTATCAACTATTTTATGGGATGGAAGTTGTCTTTCCATCCTCTTTGGGAGTACCAATAATGAAGATACTTCAAGAATTGCAGGTTGAACCAAATAGTATCCAAAGAAGAATCAACCAAATTATGCATCTACAACAAACAAAAGAAGAGGTCTATATCAGGTCTCAAGTTGTGCAGGAAAGGAATAAAAAAAATTTTGATAAGAGAACCATGGTTGAAGATTTCTACCTTGGTGAAAAAGTGCTCAAGTGGGATTCAAGGAGGGAAGACAAAGGTAAACATGGGAATGGAAAGGTCCCTATGTCATTTATGCTTACAGAGGAAATAATGCTTCTCAAGTTGTGCAAGAAAGGATTAAAAAGATTTTTGATAAGAGAACCAAGGCTGAAGATTTCTACCTTGGTGACAAAGTGCTCAAGTGGGATTCAAGGAGGGAAGACAAAGGTAAACATGGAAAACTTGATTTCCTATGGAAAGGTCCCTATGTCATTTATGCTTACAGAGGAAATAATGCTTTCTTCCTAAGAGAAATTGATGGTACAGAAGAAGAAGGTGGGCCATTGAATTGTTGGATGCTAAAACACTACTTTGAACCTAGTTATTAATTTTCATTTCCCATTTTGTACATAATTTATTTTCAGAAGTCTAGTTTGGATTGGGTGGTGATATTTGAAGTTGAAGCTCGAAGAGAAGGCCCTAAGCTTAAAAGATTTACTATCATGAGTATCAATAATGCAGAGACATAGCAGAACACTTTGCAAGGAAACATCAAACATGAATTCGAAGGCCACTGATCTTAAAAGTTCTTGGCATTTCACTAGAAAATGCCAACCCCAAGTGGAGCCACTGTTAGGTTCCTATACCAATAGGAGCCATAATTTTGAATTACTAAGATTAAGCCTTGTAATATTGTATGTACCTTCGCTTTCTGCAAATGTTTTCCATATTAAAAAATTAAAAAATGTAAAGAGGGTATGTCCTAAAAGAAAAATCAAAGGACAAACAGAATGAGAAATGGTCAAACAATGAAGATATATGAACCCCAAAAAAACAAAGAGACCATGAAAGTTTGCAAGTCAAAATGCCACTACTATTTACTTTTATGCATAATAATGATTGTGTGTAGCTTGTTATTCATGCCACAATCCATGGTAATCAAACTATGTAATCTTGATTATACCATGCTTTGAATTTCTTAGCAGTTCATTAGATAGGTAGAGAAAATAAAAGGAGCTCATCAGCTTACTCTGAGCCCTTGGATGATATAAGGTTAGAATTAAATAGTCTACTTTGTAAAATAAAAGGATTGATAAGGGTTTTCTAGCCTAAATGCACCCAAATAAAATGAAGAAAAAATGGTAGGGTAAGTAAATGGGTAAGTAGAAGAAAAGTTGCAGAAATATCAAGTGATTACACAAAAGCACTTATGTCATGTTTAAATACATCTTTCAAATGTGCATAAGCAATAAACAAAGCAAGGAAAATGGTTTACAACTTGGTTTATTTAACATCCCCTCAGTCATTTCACCCATCTACTTACTAATTTCCCATAAATAAGTTGTAAGTACTTAGACCCTTTAAGTCAAAGAGGCTCAGAGCATTTCTCTGACTTTTGGTGGGACTGGACCTTAGGCTTAATGACTTAAAGATTCCAAGTGTTAAAATCCCCTACAAACAATTCATTCCCCTTCATAAAACCCCTTTTCCTAATGTTAAACTTCATTTACCTGGGAAAAGTAAACCCCCCCCCACGTTAAAACATATTTCTTTCAAAAACCCACAAAAGAATTTTATCCTAAGTATTAAGTGTATGTAAAGCATGCAAATATTACATGTTACATTATGCTTAAGGGATATTACCCACTTTGCTCATTCACTTCATATTAATTTTTAATTTTATTATATGATCCCCAAAATTCCATTATCCCATACTAATTAATTCCTTAATATAAATAACCCAACCCCTAGTTTAGTTATAAACTATACACTTTACCCCATATCTCGACAAAAGTTATTAATCCCGGCATTTAACCCCACCCGATCGCCTAATCATGTCATTAAGCAGCGCCCGATCTACTAATCCAGTGATTAAATCCTAAACTAATCCTATACCACCAAAGATTAAATCTATGCCCCCCCCCCGAAAGACTTTGCTTTATCCACCATGCAATTCCCTCACCCGACTCTCATTCGATCATCGCCCCCCTCATTCGACGGCCTACGCCATATCGGCCGAACCCGATTACCGACCTTTACCTGCCTGATAAAGCGGTTTTCCCCGACCCCCTACATGTCAAACTCTAAGGTAGATCGGGTGACCCCTCCTAAAAACCACCCTCGCCACAAAAGTGGTGCGATGGCTAAGCAAAATCGCTTCCCCACTTAACCAAAAAAACCGCCAACTGTTCATTCATAAATGAACCTGCCAAAAGTAATTTTTTTTATAAAAGGCTGTGAAGCCCTCTTTTCGCCCTTTTTTACTCATTTTTCTGTAAACTCTGAAAACCTTTGCAACTCCTTCAAATGCTGAACTTGCCCACAAATCTCCAAATTCGCTCCAAAGATGCTGCAGACAACCCAACTGACTTCTCAGTCCATACCAGAACCGTACAAACCTCTGTAGCTACCGTGAACCATCAACCTAAAGCCAATTCGCCCATTTCAAGGTATTTCACCATAGAATAACACTCCTCATTCAAATTTGGAAATGTTCAGCATGTCAAGTATTTTCATTATGTAAATTTAATTGAAAAATACCTTAAATTTGAAAACCTATGGCCAAACCCTCTGATAGTTTCCAATTTCCATTTAAAACCTTTGAATAAACCACCAGCGCCTAATTCAAATCCACAAGAACTGAATAATGGCTGCCCCTGTTGCCCTGGACGTTAGACCTATCACAACTCCCCATTTAGACCTTGACCACCTTCCCTTGGCTAATAAGGACTTCCAAATTAAGGATACATCTACCAAGGGCCTCCTACTTAAAATCCATTATCTAAGTAGGGATAGATACCTCAATCATGCTGATGATATTGGACTTTGGGAGTCAAATTTGCCCAAATACCAATTCCCCCAAGTACATATCTTCCCAGAAGTTGTACGAATGTGCCATGCATGCTACATCCCTAGCCACAGAGCCATAATGTCTCATGAACAAAAGGTGTTGTTTACTATCATAGCTGAATCCATCAATGAAATGTTAAAACTCCAACCAGGACCAAACCTGACTCCACTCTCAATTAGATATTTGTTAAACCAATATTCCAAATTAATTCCATCTAGACTAGCCCAATTGTTCCAAGATTTCATTGTTGAGGAGTAGTACATTCCTAAAAATCCCCCCTCCCCCATATCTTTATGCCATGTTCTCTAAAAGGGGCAAACAAATCATCACCATGATATCATGTGTCCTAGGCTGCTCAGTTGATGAATTTGTTGATGAAATTGTCCTAGCCTTCATGTCAATCTATACCCCAGGAAAGCCTCCTGCTGTTTTGTACAATTATGATGAGTTCATAGCTAAGAGAATGCATGAACAGTTCACCGGGAAGAACAATGAAAGAGTGTTCAAATACTCATCTATCCTCTAACATATGTTCTTATATTATCAGCTAGACAGATTTCCTTTTCCCCTCTAGATGTTGTATACCAAAGGCCAGCCCATGTCTGTCATATTTTGGACCCCACTCTTCCATAAGTATGAGTCACCATATACATATTTAGATTTCATAGATTCTTTTGTTCATCCAGTCATGACTGTGCTGAAAGGAAGCCCTCCCCCCAGGATAAGTCCAGAGATCAAAAGGGTCCTTCAGTTGTCTAAACAAAGCAAAGTGGGAGATTGGTACCTTTACCAAAAACCAAAACCACACAGAGATAAGGATTTATGGTTGCCAACTTGCACCATATAAATTACCCAAGTACCTCCCCATGAGGTTAATTGCTCTAGAGTACTATAGACAAAATAATGAACTCTGATGAGATAAATTCTATCTCGGCCAAGAAAAGATCACAATTCAAAGTAAAAAACCAGTTAGGCCCCTTCATCAGCAATTCTAGAGAGGCGGGGAAGGAAGGAGACCAAATTTTGCAGCAAATGAAGTTCCAACAGAGTTACATGTGGAGGTATGACCCTGAAGAATTTATGACCAGATTGAAAAAGAAGGCCAAGTTGGGACCTCATATTCACCACCCCATACCAGAGATTGAAATATATGCAAATCAATCTGAATGGGTTGAAAACACTCTTGTAGACAGAGACAATACAAAGGTAGGTGTAGAGAATGCCTTATGTGACTTAGAAAAACAGTTTGATGAGAGCTCATTTTTGTAGGTACCTAAACATCAAGAGTCAATCATGAGCACCCATGCTATCATGCAGACTCCTTCGAATGAGGAAAATAACCCCAAAAGGACTAGGGAGGAACCCTCAAGTTGAGGAATGGACACATCAAATGTACAGTATGAGACCATTCAGACAAAAGACCTAGGCTAAATCCTGTTACAGAGTAGGAAGACATAGAAGGCTCAGTAGAAATAATTGATATCGAGCCAGACAGAAGTAAAGGCATAGCTCTGTCTGAGGAAACACAGGGGCCATCTACATCACAGACTCAGATTTTGGAAAGATAGCTAAGTGTAGAAGTATCCTCATTCAGTAGGCCCGCTGATAATGATAAGGATATAAAAGATAGGTACAAAGACATGAAAATGAGGAATGAGAAGCTCAAAGCTCATACATATGCTCAATATCTAAAAATCACCCCCACAAATCAAACAAGGTTGATGTCAGCTTTTGACATCAAGGAGGGAAAGCTTCAAATGGCCTTTATCAAACCTACAGCACAGCAACCCAAGACATCATCAGACTTCAAGAGGGTTAAATTTGAAGTATTGGCAAAGGATAGTCATCCCATAGACTAAATATAACTGCATAAACAGGCTGGAGAGATGATATACTCCACCCTTACAGGTAAAGCCATAGCTGCCCATCAGCTACAAACCTCATTGAATAATATCTCGGCACAATTTCAATTGGAGAAGGCCTCCTCACAGGTCAAGGATACTAGGATTAAGTCTTTGGAAGACTAGTTATTGAGTTGGCACATGATCCCAAAGATATTAAAGCTACAGAGCAGCTCATAAAGGAGAAAAATGATGATATTGTTGCACTTAAGAAGCAATTAAAAATACCCCAACTACAACATCCTCAAACACTTGAAGTTTTGGAGACCCAGCACAAGCATGAGGAGTTGATGGACTTGGTCCTACAACTCAATGATCAACTAAGGGAGACAGAGAAAGAATTGGATAGCTTGATCCAATTAAAACAAACTGACATAGCCACAACTTCCACAAATGTCATCCCTACAGTATCTACAACAGTCCCTTCCACACTAGCACCTACAGCTCCACCTGCCACAACATTGCCAGTCACAACAAAGTCTACAACAGTAGGTACACCAGGAGAAGAGGAAGACAAATTAATCAGAGCCATGAATGAAATGTCAATCCACGCTACAAAAATGAGCAAGCTAAGAGAATAGGTGGCAATTTTAGAAACTCACTACAAACTTGCCCAAATTATGCAAAAGGAAGAGGCACAAAAGGCCAATAGAATGAGTGAAAGAGTCAAAGCTATGGAGAAAGACCTAACATTGGAGAAACCCCTTGGACAAGCTAAGGAACTGCTATGGGCCAATATCATTGACTCTGTCAAGGATATTTGGCCATCTATTCAAGTTATTTTTGAGCAGACAGAATTGATGAACATAGCTACAGAAGCTATCCAAAAGGTCAAGGAGGAATTGGGAGGCATGCCTAAGGATGTCAATAGACTCATCCACTTCCTTAATAGCAAAAATAGGTATGAGCTTCATGAGCTGGATATAGAAGATAGAATTGAAACTATTTTGGAAATAAGGGAGGTCCTTTCCAAGAGAAACCTAATGCACTTGGAAGAAAAGTGCTAGAACATACAGGTAGCCATTGATAGATTCATGGCTAAGTTCCAAATTTTGAGGGAGAAAGGATTACCTAGTCCATTGGTCATTAATGACAAACTGACGACACACCAGGACTATGATAAGAGACTCAAGCAATTGGCTAAAGAACAAGCTAACACTTCAACAATAAAAGCATTGCCAACAGACAAAGTTTTGTATAATACATTTGAGAACTTGTTTTTTCTCCAGCATGAGATAAAACACTTGTTCATCACCAAGCCCAATTTTTCCAAGTATACCGAAGCTGATGAGATATATAGGCGAATGATGAATGTCAAGTTACTTGATGATAAATGGTGGGAAAAGATGGCTAATTTACTGTAATAAATTTGCAGTAAAAAGGTTACTGTACAGTAAAAGTAGAACAACCAAGTAAACAGATGAAAATATGTCAGCATGCCAAAGTGTATCAGTGTCAAAGAGTATCAGGTGAAAGTTAAAAGTTAAAGAAGATTCCAACGTAAAATACCACAACAGCAAGCCAGGATAAAGGTCTACAAACCAAACTATAAAGGCCAGCAGCACCACAATAAAAGGGACATCATGAAAACAGTTCAATAGTTGTCTCTATCTTCTTGCAAGAAGATATTTGTATTTCCTAGATTAAATCTCAAGTTAGTTTGAGATATTTTGTAATAATTTTTGTATAAATACTTCACAATTCGCAGTATGTAGGGTGGATTCTTAAACATTTCTATATACTTCTTGATCAGAAGAGTGTAAAGCTATTGTATCACTGACTGGACTAGCAAGCTGGATTGATGAATAAAGACAAGATATTTCACAAGATTCATGTGTAGAACGAAGTGTAGACAAGTATTTTCTCATATTGTTGTCATCTTTCTTAAAGTTTTTCCACAATCTTTAATGTATTTTTGTACTTGAATGTTATAACATGGAATGGTATCTCAGAATTATCTTAATTGCACTCTGTTTTAGCTGTTATACATTTAAATGTTTTCTACTGATCATCTAAGTTAAGGAATTCTTAATTTCTCCTTAGTTTAGGTTGTCTCTCTGTAATCTATAGCAAAGGATTCTTAATTGCCCTCTGTTTCTGATTACCCATTGTTCCTTGTTTAAATCCCAGTCTGAGAATTCTTAATTGCTCTCTCACCCTGGTTAAGACCATTTCACCCCTCTGGCTCAAAGACCTGCATTGTACTTTGCTAGCTTGCCATTTGAACACTCCCTTTAGTGAGTTAATTCCAGTTCTTCTGCCCTTCTATTGACTCCATATAACAATGGTATAAAGGCATCATTATAGCCATCTGTTTTAAGGATTCCACCATCCAATCTCAATTCGAATCAAAAACCCCCCTGAACATTCAGAACTAGCCTAAAAATTCCAGCAAACAAAGCTAAATCATATAGAGAGAGCCCTATCTGAGCCATAGGTTGGCTAGAGCCTATGCTTAAAAGCTGGTTTGTGGTTACCTCGGTCATTTTCTTTCTTCTAATAACTTCTAGAGAAAATTTTGAGTGATAATAGAACTCACGCCACTTTCCCGTGTCCTTTTTCGACTTCGCGGTGCTGTTCTTTGCTTCCAGCTTTGGTGGGTTGTCTTGGGCCACCCCGCCTTAGCTTTGTCCTTTGTTCTACGGTTTGGGGGGACCTTTCCCTTGCTTCAGATTCACAGATCCAAAGTCTCGCGTCTTTTGTTTAAACTTTTGCTCCTTGATGGCATATCGGTATGTCGTGCTGATTGAGGAGATGTTCAGGAATTATATTTCTTCCTAGATGTACTTGTGCAGGCATCCGTGGTATTTAAGTACCAAATGCTGCTCTAAATCCTTGATACCCAACTTCATGCAAAGGGTATGGAAAATATTGGTAAACTCCGGCACGTGTTGGTCCCTTCCCTGCTGCAGTGTGGTCCACTTTATGTATTGATCCTCATAGCTTCCAACAAGGTAGCACTGCTCCTTTATGGTAGTTGGAAATGAATTCCAAGTGGGTGTGGTTGAAAATAGTGAGGTTGTACTTTCATCCTTCTGCTCGTAGTAGGTTTCCCACCAGTACTTGATGTGGGGGGCATCTTTGAGAAGAGCGAAAGTAATATTTTCCCGGCTGGAAAACTCATGAACAGAAAAATACCCTTCTAACAGATTTAACCATTTATTTACGGCGTCTGCATCTATCTGGCCCTCAAATATGGGAATGTCAAAGTTAACTTGTACCTTATAGGGTGTGGCTCTTCCAAAGTAGCTGCTAGAAGTAGATGTGTCGCCCCTGGGTAGCCGTTGAAGGATCTGGGAAAAGTTGTCCATCATCGCGTTCCTTTGTTGCTCGAGGGCCTCTTCGAGCAAGATTTTGATAGGATCTCCTGCCCCCTCATGTTTCTTTTCATCTGCCATGGGAAGCTATCGGGATTTGCGAGGCTGGTCTTGTAAAGGTTCGACCAGTTCAAGCCCTAACTCTTTATATCCCGACCTCATTGGGGACATGCAAAGAAAGACAAAGAAAGAGCAAACCGGTCTGATACCACTGATCTAGATTTAAACAAGAACGCAACAAATTACAGATATAATTATACATATAGAGATGCATCAGAAATAATACTTCATTTCATTACTGTAAAATACTGAAATATGTTTACAAACAGAAATGGAAATAAACTAGCTAGGGCGATGGTAGATTATCTCTAAGAAGAGATGTGGCAGCTACATGCCTCTGAACTGTGTTACAATGAGGCTCAAAGGCCTATTTGTTGTTGAGAAACAATGGAAAACCCTAAACATCCAAAAACCTAACCCTAGAAGATGCAACGCCAAACTATGGACCTTGTTTGGGTAAATTGGTACATCAACTTCCCGGGGTCGTAACTTTGGCATACGATCTTTGTTTGATGTGCACAATATCTCGTTAGAAATATCTATTCGAGAACTACAACTTTGGGAAGAGCAACATGTACCCATGTTGCTCCCAGTTTTCCAAAAAAAAATGTCATTTAGGGCCTCAAAACGACTTTGGAAGTTCACGACCCAAAAAACTATTAAAAATAGTCAACTGTGCTACAATTAAGGAAATTGAAAAGCTGAAAGAAATAATGGTGGGGTTCCTAGTGGACTTGGTGGGTGGCCACCAAAATCCACCTAGATCATTTGGACTTTAATGTTATGAATTGGATTATGGGTTGTGTTTCCTTAGCAAACTTTGCAATTTTGATAAATGGTATACCTTCACAATTTTTCAAAGCTTCAAGAAGTGTGAAGCAGGGATGTTCATTATCTCCACTTCTCTTCATTTTGGTTATAGAGGGACTCATTTTTTTGTTATTAAAGATTGAAAATGGTGGAGGTTTCAAAGACATACCTTTTAATGTGCATTGCTCGCTTACTCATCTACTCTTTGTAGGTGATGTACTTATGTTTGGCTTAACAATGATAGGGGAATGGAGAATTACCTAGAGGATCCTAAAAATTTGTTGCACTACGTCAACAAAGATAATTATTTTTGTTTGTTTTCAAATATTGATTAGGAAAGAACAAAGCTTCTTAAATTAGTTATTCCTTATAATTTTCAGTTTTTAGATGAAGGGATAATATTTGGGTTTTTACCATAAACCCAATAGTTATTGAGTAGAAGAGTAGCGGTGGCTAATTAAAAAGATGGAGGATATAATTGGTTTTTGGTGCAATCAATGGTTGTGCTTGGGGGGTAGATGGATCATAGTGAAATCAATTTTAGAAGGCATCCCGAATTCCCAGAAATCTTCTTAGAGGTCTTCAAAAAATTTACAAAAGATTTCTATGGGCAGGGAAAAATTCTAGAAAATTTAATGCATTGGTTAAATGGAGAAAACTCTCAAAGCCTAAGTGTTTTGGTGGATGGGGTTTTCATGACCTGGATATATTTGGTTATGCATTGGCAATGAAGAGTTGTTGGCAAGCTATTTTCTATCCTGGGTTGTGGAACAAAATCATTTTTACAAAATATATTAAACACGATTCCGTGGTGGATTGGCTTAGGTTAGAGCATAAACGTCTTAAGGGATCCTCCATTATTTTGTCAAAAATGGTCCAAGCATTAAATAAGGTTGAAAGCTAGATTACATGGCGTGTGGGATTAGGGCATCAAGTATTACTTGGAAGGTATCTTTGGATAGGGGGCAAAGGAAATTTTAGTTTGTTTGAATGTTTCTTGTCTCTACTTCATAAAAAAGGTACATTTTCTTTAGATGATGCTTCAGTTCAAGATGATGTGTCTCGAATTTTAAAACTTGGACACATGCAATAAGTTTAGGACTTAATGAGCCTTGGCAAGCAGAATGGGAGAATTATATTTATATGGTTAAATGCTCTAGGGTTATATTACGAGAGCACGTTAATGATAGAATGATTTGGCCTTATAATTAATAGATAGGATATATTACAACCAAATTAGCATATCAATATATTTTGGAGACCATTATGCAGTAGAGAACTCCTTGGTGGAACACTTTTATATGGAAAGGCCAAGGATAGCTTAGAGTTAGGCTTTTTATGTGGCTTGTATTGTCAAGACAAAATTAGGACATGGGATGTTTGTAGAAAGAGAGGATGGAATGGGCCCAACATATGTATGTTGTGTAAGATAGAAGAAGAAACCATCCCCCACCTTTCTATATATTGCCCTATCACAAAATTTATCTAGCAATAGGTGAAGAATGAGTTGAATTGTTTGGAAAATTGGTATGGTTTTATAGTGGAAGAAAGTCTTTGGTTTTGGATAAAAAGCTTTGCAGGTTCCAAGTTCAATCTTTTTGCTTTATTTGTTTTATGTGGATTATGGCTTTTCCATAAATAAAATTTTATTTCAGAATGCTTATATTAATTTTACACAGTAAGCTCACAAAATAGGTAGCACATTTCTGGAACAAATTAAGTCGGACAAGACAAAGAAAATAAGGTAGGTACAAGATCTTCAGTAGGAAGAAAATTTTCCTTATGGACTTTTTGACAAAGCATGTTCTCAAGGTCAATGTGGAGCAAGGATGACCCTTTATTTCATCTTCTTGTTATTTTTTTCATTAAACAGGGGTTAGGGAAGGGCATTAATCAAAACACATAATTGAGTAGTCTTTGGGGATCTCTTGTATGCCAAAATGAAGCTAAAGACAATTAGAATTTTTGGGGATTCAAAGACAATTGTGGAATGGGCTAACAAAAGATTTTAGTTACATGTTTTGCATCTAGAAGCCCGACAACTTAAAATTTGAGCCTTGCTTTAGCTAACTTCTTATCAAAACATGCAACTCGATTAGGCAATGGGTTTCCAGCGATCACTGAATTTAGGGATCATCAAAAGGTATCCCATATTCTCTTTTTATGTTTTAATCCTCTTCCTCTCTCTTTGTTTTTTATTCTTGAGCATATTTTTTGTAACTGTCAAAATTAGAATGTATTTTTTTTTATAAAAGAATATTGTACTAAAGGGGTTCATAAAAGGACCAAACATTGTATCTTTTGATTTTATAACAAAGCTTTAAAAAAAGAGATGGATCTTAATTTATATTACTATTACTATT